>ML819900.1:78294-91225 GCA_009831015.1 Picea engelmannii | reverse complement strand
GTGAGGAGTTATGTGAAGTTCCACATACCACCCGAAATGGCATGACATGTACTATCCACCTAGAATAGTTTTACCTGCAAATATATCAAAACTCATACCATTATACATCAAACAAACTTGGGTCCATTACCCAAACCTTTGTGCTACCAGAACTCACTACCAGACTTTATTTAAGGGTTCACATCAATGACAACCAACCCAATTAATCAACACAAAGCACATTCTAATCAGTTGATAGAGCCATTATTCATATTAGATGCTAAAAACAAAATTCATAGTTATTAGAGTACAACGATCTTCTCAACACCAAGTTTCTTTTGCAAATAATCAAACCAAGCACTGTAAGTATAAGGGACTGAACTAGTTTTAAATTAAAACATGATTATAAACCTTTTTTTAGTTTATTAACAACAAAGAAATAGTATGAAACCTCCTTACACTTGTTTTATCTTTACCCCTTTTCTTCTATTTTTTTTCTTATATCTACTATTACCATTCAATTAAAAGCTCCTTATAATCTAAACTCATTTCTCCTTGGCCTTTACATTATACTTATCTTCCATACCTTAGAATCAGATTTCATCCTACCTAAGTGGCATGATACTACTATTATATCACTCTTTATTATGACAATCCATTATCCATCATCCACCAATCATAAAATCTTCCGTATGGACATGTTTGACCTCATTATAACACTTCAAAAACTAACCATCTTCTCCCACAAAAGTTTCCACATGGAAACATAATTTCCACCTTTCAATTTGAAATAAGGGTTGACCAATTCATCATTTCCCATGAACCAATTAGTTATCAATTACAGTCTTGGTGGAAATGATCTTAGTACAAAATTAAAATAAAAATCGACAATAAAGAAATGATCGTAGTACAAAGTCGACCTAAAATATTTGAATGCCGAGAGTATGATCATATTTCATTCGTCAATATGCATAAATGAATATCTTGGCATAGGTAATAAGACCATAATGATTAGTTTATAGAGCCAAGGATATGAAAGTGTTTAACATGTTTCCAATGACAAGTAAATTTGTAAGACCCCAAGTCTTCAACAGTGGATTTTTTTTATTAATTTTGTGCAACACTCGTCGGACTTTGGACGTAATTTTTTATTAACTTTCAATCAACGTAGGTCACAAGATCAAAAAACATAAATGATATTTCGATGTATGTTTGTCTATCTTGTGATGAAATGTTTTTGACATATTGACAAGTGAACGTTGAAATATCATTGAACTATCGATGTGTATAGGTTTTACCCTCGTAGGTATAAGGAAAACATTTGTCGATATTTCGACCAATGTAAGTCAATCATTCGATGATGTTTTGTTACTCTTTGCATTCTCTTTCGACAAACACATGTTGCAATATCGATGAACGTAAGTCGAACTCCCGACAAAAGGACGTTGATCTTTCAACCAAAGGTAGTTGATCATTAGACGAACTTTGGTTGGTCTTTACACACTCATTCAACAAACATATGTCCCACTATCAACAAACTTACGTCGCAATATAGACAAAATTACATCGATATTTCGACCAATTTTAGTCGATCATTAGATGAATTTTTGTTTCTTTTTACATGCTCTTTCGCAAACATACATTGATAGATCAACACAATTATGTCGATATTTTGAAATTTGTTAGTCAATCATTAGACAAAATTTTGTTTCTTTCTACATGCTTTTTCGATAAACATATGTCTATGGATCGACACACATACATTAGAAGATCAACAAATGTACGTCAAACGATAAAAAAAAAGTACATCAACTTTTTTGACCAATGTTTTTAGATCATCAGATGAAATTTTGTGGCTCCTTACACACACTTTGAGTCAATATTTGGCATAAGGTTTCATCAGGAGTGTCATTGGAATACTGATGATTGTTTGTTCATTGATATTGTGACACGTGTCTAATGACAAAAGTAGGTTGATGTGTTCATCGAAAATGTCATTGGAATAGCAATGCTCGCCTATTCATAGATAGTGTGACATGTGTATAAAAATGAAATCATTTTGATGTGTTCATTGGAATCTTGAAGATTTTGCGACACAAATGTGTCAATAAATTGTCGAAAAATGGGCCCAGTGTATTAGTGCACAGATCTTTATAGCAATTAATATCAAGGAGAATATGATTTTTTAGATCACTCTATGTTGGGACCATATCGTGACCATCAAATTACAAATGCATATTAATTCATACTAAAGAAACACACTTTAACCTAATGACACATTATACCAAGTTGATCTTAACTAACTCCTAAGTGTCTAAATATCCTAACATCACCCCTTAAGAACAACTTGGGATAGTATTGAAGGATTTACAAAGGTGGCACTATAGGAGAAGGAAGGAGGCATTAGAGCCTATCCCCCCTAATTGGAAATTTCTTGAACTCCTAACATATATTAAAGTTTTGAAAACTTCACTTGTGTAAGAGACTTTGTGAAAATGTCTGCAACTTGATCTTCTCTAGGGAAAAATATCACTTCAATAACTCAATCATGAATGATATTTTTAATGAAGTGCATGTGTATCTCGATGTGTTTCTTTTGCTGATGTTAAACTAGATCTTTGATAAGTTTGATGGCACTCTGATTGTTGCACTAGAGGGTGGTCGGATGTTGTTGTTGGAAAAAAAAATATGAAAGGATCAATCAAAGGCACAAGAATGCTTGAATTACATTAACCACTATTCGATATTATGCTTATTTTGAAGAAATATAAATAGTGTGTTGTTTCTTGTAGACCCAAGTGACAGGTCCTGAACCAAGGCTGAAAACATAACCTGTTGTAGACTTTCAATCATCAAGTTCATTGGCCCAATATGAATCAATAAAAAATAAAAATAAAGGATTCCCCATTAAGTTGTAATGTATCTTGAACTGAAATGTACCCTAGACATACTGAAGTATCATTTTAGTTGCTATCCACATTCCAATGGTTTTCATTGGGTGTTTTCATATTCCAGGAAATAATACCGCCAATAAAAGAAATATCATGATGGGTATGAGTCAAATATAAGAGGCCACTAACTAACTAATGGTACAGAATGAGATCAACTTCAGGAGAAGTACAGGTGGCAATAAGTTTGAGTATAGACTTGAAGGGAGAAGGGGTTGGTTTAGAATATTCCATGTGAAAGTGGAAAAAAAGGACACAAGCATAATTAGACTGGGAAATAAAAATTCCTTCCTTGGTTTTTAAAACTTGGAGGCCAAGGAAATAGTGTAAAGAACCTAAATCAATCATGTTAAATTTCATCTTAAGGTTGGTTTTCACATGTTTTAAAATCTTAGGGTCACTACCAATGAGGATAAGGTCATAAACATAAAAAACAAGTATTATGAGATGGCTTCCTACTTTCTTGGTATAGACATTAGGGTCACAATGGAATGTAGAAAATATAGTGTCAAGAATAAAGTTGTCCATTTTAACATACCAAGCTCAAGGAGCTTGCTTAATACCATAAAGATATTTCTTAAGGAGACAAACAAAGTTAGAGTCATTCTGGACATAGACAAACTAGATATTCTAGGCTCGTTGTACTCATAAAAAATATACTGATAAATTGCATGTAATCAAATGGTGAGTATCATACATATAACAACAATGTACTCATAAATTGCATGTAATCAAATGGTGACAATCATACATATAACAACAATGTAATTGGTAGTTTGGTTGTTTTTCTGACTCTGTGTGGGGGAATATAAAAAATAATGCACATGTCTTATCTCACGTAACGTCCTTCCTCTCAAATAGCACTGGACCTCTAAAAAAGAACTCGGTAGTGGATCCAGAACCCGCTTGAGTAGATACTAGTGAAGGGATGAACAATCAATTATAATAAGGGGTGAAGGGGACATATCCCGAAAGTATTGGCAACATTTCCCAACAACCGTTCAAAATATGATTGAGGTGTGATTTTATCCCACAAATGCCACCTTGGGTAGATAAAACCTAGATTTTTTCCACTAAGTTGCCTCGATCAAGTAGGTCATTTAGATTTTTGGCCTCATAAATCGGTCATAGGTTGGATGATTTCCAAGGGTTGGGTGACCTAAAGAGGCACACAAAGAACAAATGGACCTTGACCTTCAACCCTTCATGAGTGTCTCCCTACCTTATGGTGTAGGAACTCTTGATTGGGAGGATTTTGGTATCCTATTTTGCAACTTTCTATGTTTCAATGAAAATATGATGATGGGGAGTTATTTGGATGCCTATCCCCAAAATCGTAACTTAGACTACCAAATTTTGTTGTGTTCCTCCTATGGAGGTTAGAAATGGATTGATTATGGTTTCTTTTAGGATGTGAAAATGGGATGTGATGTTGGTGTCATGGGCCAACCTCATTGATTAAAAATGATGTGCACAAAATTTATTTACCAAACAAATGAATCCCTTCTGATCTCACCAAACCGTTTATGAGTTTGAGAAGATCATACTATGGTTTCAAGTATCTAGTGAAAAACCTTTGGAATATGTGATGTATGTAAGAAGTGTTGGTAAGTGATGAATTTTCAATAAGCTAAGTGAGAAAATTTTGGTATGTGGACATCGTTTGGTCCTTTACAATTGTTGCGTACTTCTAACTTACTAGATTTCACAAACAATCCTTGCAAAAATTGACAATTCCCTAGGTAACTTGCATGATGGACATGTGAGTCCTTACTCTTGAGCTTTAATCTCCCTAGGATGTTATCTAATCTAAGAAATATTTGAAACTATTCCTAGATTGTGAACATGTGGATATGTGTGGGCCGTTACAATACTTTAAACTTCCTAAGTGATTTAGTCTAAGAATTTTAAACTATCCTAATATTGTGCACATGTGGGCATGTATGGGCCCTTACAATTCTTTGATATTATGTTTCAAAAATAAGCTAAGAGGTATTATCCTCTCCTAAAAATGGTTGATTTTAAAGGGAGATGGAGGTTTCTTCAAGCAATTTTTCTTTTTGATTTCCAAGATCACACAAGGGTGCGAGGAAAGAGCATACTCCAAGATTGTCTAAATGGCCTTCTAGTCCTGAATTAATATGAAGTTTTGTAAAAGAAAAATATTTTTAATTAAATTCAAATGCTAAACTTTAAGCCATCCATGTGGTAACCAAGGAAATCAAAATATATTATGGTTCTTTTTAATCCCCCTAGAATTCTACGTGTGACTAAGTTATCTATGAAAGAATGAACTTCAAGCCTACTTGTTATGGATTTTACAAAGTGCATAAAATAAATCTAAGCTAATGGAAAAAAATTAGCATCAAAATCCCTTACAATGTGGTGAAAAAGAGCTTTTTTGTGAATTTTCACACAGATAATCATCCAAAGTGCATGAACCGCATGAAATGAAAAGGAGGTGGATGTGCAGTTCCATGCATACTGCACGACTATTTTTCTTGAACCCATGCACATGTAGGAAAATGGTGGGACATAAATTTAAAATGGAATCCTCCACCAAAGGGATGAATTGCAGTGTATGAATGGTAGGTTGAGCTGATTTTGACCACTGCAAACACAAGAGAGTGAGAATATAAGGTCTAAGAGTCCAAAGGGGGAGGAATTTGATCCCCAATCCCCAATATGGTTGCCAAACTATTGGGTTCCTTTTGTCACTTGGGTGAGAAAAAATAGGATCCTTGATTGCTTAGTTAGACTAGCTAAACAACACAGAACAATGGTTAGTAGATCAGTAAACCTGGAAACAATGAAACATATATCAAATAAAAAGAAAAGAAACAAAGAAACATGAGTTAAAAAACTATCAACAATAGATGAAAAATATTGAACACAGAGAGTTAGTATCCATTAGACACTAATCTTCTTAATTTGAAAACACCAAGGGGAGAAATGTGGGATTTGTGAATCCCCTATTCCTCCTAAGGGATGGCTCTTGAATCCATAAATACAAAGATTATACTCTCCTATTCTAACTTTACAATGGTAAATAAATGTATGGAAAGGCTCCCCAAGAGGTGGAAAGGATTTCCTTTTCTATACTTGCTCAAATTATTCTTGAGAGAGGAAATGGTTTCTCTAAGAAGATTTGAACAACATAACACTACAATAAACTTATTCTTCTTTTTCATACAATGATCGTTAATTTATAGGAGGATTGCTATATATTACACATCTAATTGCAAATCTGAATGGGGAGGCCTTTGAAGGTACCTCCCATCCTTTCAGTGATCCCAAGGTGGAAGTTTAGGGCGATTTTGAGTTATGTCCGATATCTACTTCATCCCAAAAGTGGTTGAGGCCCTACCAAAAGCATTAATGCATCATTTATGCATCTATGCATTGTGTCAGTTGTACGATGTCTTATCCCGCATAGATGTGCACGCGTTGCCTTTGTTGAATGTGCATGAAAATTAAGGATATTGTTTGCATAGTTTTGTGACTATCTGGCCAATTTTGATTGCGATCCTCTTGTAATTATTGGTTGTATGTTGTATTTGTGTCGACAATTTATTCATAGGTTGTCTGTATTTATATGAGCAATTTCTTTGTGATAACAATTGTGTTTGACGCTAATACGAAGGATCACTAACAAGATCACCAACTACTTCTTCAGTTGAATGGAACCATTTGGGAAGTTGTGGTACTGGTTCAAGTTCATGTTCAATGGACTCATATGGAGGAAGATGATCAGGTGTAGGTGTATTTTCATCCTCATTGTCATCATCTAAATAAGAAGAAACCAGAATAGGAATAAATGATGTCACAAATGTCGAAGATGGATCACATGCCACATATTTCATAAACGCTAAATTAGGCCCACAGGCCAAGATATTTTCATCAAATTTAAGATCTCTTCTAAAAATAATTTCATCATAATGAGGTTGAAGAAGTCTATGACCTTTGACATCTTCAAAATAACCAACAAAAATGCACTTCTCACTTTTAGGTTGTAAATCTTTCCTTTTCTCAACAAGAATGTGAGCCCATGCTATAATACCAAATCCATGAAAGTGGCTTACATTTGGATTAATGTTAGTTCATGCTTCTTCCAGTGTTATATTTTTTAGAACCTTTGTGGGAGTGTGATTTACTATGTAATTTGCAGTTTATGGCTTCTTCCCAATAATGAAGAATTAATCCTCTAGATTGAATAATACAATTAGCCATTTCCTTTAATGTGTTACTCTTTCTCTTAGCAACACAATTTTTATCTGGTATATATGGAACAATGTGTTGCATTTGGATGACCTTTGTAGTGCAATAACTTGTAAAAAACAATTTCACATATTTTCCACCATTATATGTTCTTAACCTTTAAACTTGATTTCCATATTGTTTTTCTACAAGGGTCGTGTAAACCAAAAACTTGTCGAAAAATTATCTTTTAAGTTTTAAGAAGTAAACCCTAATGCATCTGAAGAAGTCATTAATGAAAGTTAAGAAATAATTGCACCCAGAGAGAGAAGGAGAATAAAACGGACTACACAAATCATTGTGGACAAGCTACAAAGGGGACAAGGAGTTCCAAGAGGCACATTAATCCAAATTGTCCTAATAATGTTTTCTGATAACCAAAATGGCACAAACACCATCTTTGCAAGAAATAAGAGGAAGACCAATCATCGTGTGTTGATTACATAGTTTATTCATTGAACAATATTTTAGGTGACCAAACTTCTCATTTCAAAGTTTTCTCAATCCATTGCTATGAGAAACAAAAACTGATGTAAAAGATGATGAACCGAAGTTTTCAAACTTGTACAACTTGGTAATGTCATCAACAATTCCAGTTGCATGGACATGCTTAGGGTCTTTTAAATCCTTGATTACAACTTGGTGAGGTGAAAAATCTATGGTTTTTCCTTCATGTGAATGAGTGATATGATACACTGATAGAAGGTTGCAGGAAAAACTTGGAACACATAATACATCATTGAAATGACTATTATCTACCTGAACTATTCCATACCCTACAATACTAAGAGATCTATCATCACCAACAAATATTTTTTTAGAGTTACATTCATTTAGAGAAGAAAATATGTCTTTATCCTTAGCCATATGATAATACGCCACATAATCAATACACCACTCATCAAAAGAAGAAGAAGTAGAAGTTGCATTGAAGGAGAAACAAGAGGCAAAAAGTGCATCTCCATGAGAATAAGAGTTATAAGAATACGAATCAATAATGATGTTGTGCTTCTTCATTGTTGCTTCTACAGATTCCATCTTCATAAAACATTTGGACCTGACATGACTATCTTTCCCACAAAAGTTATAATGTATGTCAATCTTCTTACTTTTAGATTTTTCCCCTTTGTCACCATTAGGAGCATAAGCTAGTTGAGATGGTTTGAAACCCCTATTTTGCTTGTTGTTGTGGCCGGTATTTTTCTTCTTGTAATTATTAGATTTATCTTTTTACTGAGCTACTAATACTTTGTCAGGTGTACCTTTAATGTTGATCACTCGAAGTTTCACAAGTTTATATGTCTCTCTAATCAAAGAATCACAAAAAGACTCAAGAGAGGGATTTTGGTAATCACTCCCTAGAGCTTATCTGGTGGCATAAAAGGTAGATACAAAGATAGAATATGCACTACCAAGCTTAGAAACAATAATATATATGCATCAGTCTTCTTTCATATCTATTTTTCAGTCTATACATAAAAGTCTAAGTGTTTTGAACTTAGAAAAATAATCTTCAATGGAAGGAAAATCCTTGGGAATTAAAGTCATTAACTAATTTTATATCTAGTGAGATCGAATAATATTGTGCTTATGAAACACAACTTCAAGCTTTGCCTAAGCTTTATATGGGCCATCAATTCCTTGAAGGTGAAACCTTAAATCAAGAGAGATGTACATTCTGATTAGTCCACGTGCTTCATTGTTCTTATTAGTCCATTTGACTTTGTTTTAACCATCAGTGGGTTATTTTTCTTTTCCCAAGGTAATCCGGTACAATCCTTTACTTCTTAATACATCCTCCATGTGAGATTTACATGAGAAGTAGTTGGTACTGGTAAGAAAAATATCACTAGGATAATCCATATTAAATATGCAGACAACATATATTTAAATGTTGAAACTAATGGTTTGTATGGAAAGTTCTCGAAAAAATGGGTTGTTTAAAAAAAATGAAACTACAAAAAGACTTTGGATATGAAATTTATACCCCTTTGAAAAAAGGCATAAACGATAACCATAGAGCCACCTGGAAAGTAGAAGTTGGTCCACATGGTGATGCTCCTCCTTATCTAACATTTTCTATAAGCTCACTTTTATGAAGTGACCCACTTTTATAGAACAAGTGAGAATCAATCTTACATTGAAGTTACTTTATAAATGAAAGTTGCATGCAAAAAAAATAACTTAAAATAAAATATTAAATTTATTTAATAATGATTCACTTTTATAATTAAGTGAAATTCACCTTACAATGAATCCATGAACTTTTTGAAAAAAGGTAACAAAAAAGAGACTCGAACTCGAGACCTCTTAGTTGATAAATTTGTTGGACCTGGTGCTATGGTGTTGGCATTGATGTCAAAGAGGGCCAATATGGTCAATGTTGGACATGGTGTTATGGATTTGTCATTGATGTCAAAGTGGCTAATCCAATATGGATCCACACAAGTCACAGATGGAGGAATTAATAAGATAGAGTTTATGTCCCAACAAAAGTATGTTGTTCATCCTTGAAGATATCATGTAAAACTCTATAGTGGAATTTTGTCTAGTTTTATGCCTATGTATTTACCATCTACTGAAATAGTGAATACAACTTTGGAAAAAATTGTTTCCTCGGAACATTGTGTTAGTGCTATTGTACCAGCAACCATAGGGTTTAATACTTCGATATGTGACAGGATTAATTTTTTCCCTCTAGGCCATATCTCAAGCTGTGTTTAGTTTCTACTCCATTAAATTCTGTGTCGTCATTGAAAATACAATCGTCAACACAGGAACATAAAAAACTACAGAAAACACAATTTAGAGTTAGATTAATTTCCATGTATTCATATCATTATCCCAACAAAAGTTATGTTGAAATATGTTACTAACATCCATTCACAGAAAAAAATTGACCAGATAAAGAGGGCATGGAGAGGGAATGACAGTGAAAGACGAAGAACAATGATGTTTGATCATTTATCATTGGATCAAAATGAGAACATGATCAGACGACCCTAATCTAATTCATGTTTGGAATAGCATGAAGGATAAGTAGCAAGGGGAGACATGAAAAGTGTATTGTGAAAAATTTAATAGATCGCATGCCATCGTTAAGGTTCATCGCATTTTGTCTTGAGACTAAGTTGATCCCATCTCTCAAATTAGAAACTCATGTGGATTTTCTACTCAACGGATAATTAAATTTGAACCATCGATTTGTTTAAAGTGCCTAGTTTAAGCCTGGACCGTCCACTCAACACATGATTAAGTCCAATCCATTGATTTGATTGAAGCATAGATAAACCTTTTTCATGCTCTCTCTCAATCACAAGTCGTGGTATTATGGAAAATATGAGGCAACTATGGGTTAAAATGTTGGATAACACCTAGTTAAAGGGTATAGTTACTTGATAAATAGAAAAAGTGTCTTTGGGATAAGGTATAGAACATGGATTATGCCTCGTCGTTTAGCCAATGGTCACAACACCTGGTCCTATGGGAAAAAGGGCCACGATATTAGCACCCATCCCCCATGAAAACACATGAAATTCACCAGAGAGCATCAAGAAGAACAAAGTTTGCACCATTTTGCAGCAATTGAATGAAGTATGGTACTCTTGAAAGGTAAACATCCTATGAAAAGTGCTTGAATTACTAGTTCCAATTGAGAATATGATTATTAATATAATTCTTCATCAAATAGATTTTGAAGAGGGACCAAGGTCACTCGATTTCTTACAAATGATAATAGAGGAAGAAATTTGTTTCTAAAACAACCTTATAATTATGAAGAGTGTTAGGTAGCTAGAGAGGTAGTGGAGGGCTTAGAGGTCCCATAGTGATAATAGTCGAGGCCATTCAATGTAAGGTGGACTAGTTCCACTATATTATTAAATAAGGCACACTATGGTAGTTAGATATAATAAATGTAAGAGGTTTTCTTAGAAGGTTTTGCTTCTAGAATATTCCTCCTTTAGAATGTTCTTAGGTGATGATAACACTATATAAAGGGGTTCAAGCAATGTTATGAGATATGAAGAGAATTATTATATTTGGAGAGGTATCTCAATAGGAGGAATACCCCTTGAAGAAGAAAGTAAGTAGGAGAGGATCCCTTCCATAATAAGATCCATTGTATTGATCTAAAAATGAAGAAGACTTGTATTCTTGAAATTATTTGCAAGTTAAATTTTATGTGTTAAAATGCAAATGGATTAACTTTGCAACACAACTTTTATAGAAATTACTCATCAAAGATGCATATAAACAAAAGCAATAACAATGAACATAAAACACATAACACAACAAATGATAAAGGAGTTCACCCCTCTCTTGGGCTACATCTCCTGGTCCAGCTTCCAATGGATCTTTTGTATTATTTTCTCAAAGTGATAAAAAATGGTCTTTACAATGCTCAAAATGCCAAATAGACTTCTCCAATGGCTTCAGAACATCCAAAAACCCCTAGCTAGGATTTTTCGGCACCTCGTTTGGCCAAAAATTGAAGAAGATAGGCTTCCTAGAAGTCCCCCTTCAAACTTGATGTCTCTGCATCTACAAATTGCACCCTTATTGGCTCAACCTAGCCCCCATGCATATTTAAGTGTTAAAACTCAGCACCGGGTGCAACTGCGCAAACTGTGCAAACTGTAGGATGGTTACGGGCGCACCTAGCCCCTAAACGCAAGGGCGAGGTCATGTGGCCCATGTGACCACATGCAAACGCAAATGGGGCTCAAACTTTAAGGGTGAGTAAAGTCGTGACAAGTGGCGGGCGTTGGTTTACATAACCGTTTGAACCAAATTCAAATCCAAACCGTGCGCACACATATGGTAAAACATATGGTCATATTTTTATAATGTATGCGACCGGGGGCTGGCACTAAGCCCCAGCCCGGACCCCCGCGCCAATACATAAACAATTCAAACTTAAAATTATTTAAAACCATACATATAATAAGCAATACAATGGGGCGCATTGGCAATGTAGAATTTTCAAAGGCTATACATGTGGGTGGAGGTCATGGGGTCAAATCTGGTGGACTCCAATAAATTTTATACGAGCAACCAATAATAGGGTGCCACGTGGAAGCCCATGACTGGGCCATGTGGCACTGTACAACCAACCAAATATTGCCATGTGTCACAATGTCATTCATCCACATCTGCCAACTTTCTGCCACGCAGCCCTACCACGTGTCATACGGACTGCCACATCAGCAGCCGTACGGACTGTACGGACTATACAGTCAGCGTCCCTTTTTTTGCATGTTTGCCATTTTGAACAGAACGTGATATCTCTCACTCGCGAAGTCCGTTTGAAACCAAACAAGTTGTGTTGGGTTCATAACAATGAGGTCTACACTCCCATTCGATTTGAAGTGATTCCGAGCACTTTGAATTTTTGAGCAAAATTTGATCCCCTGGATCACACCTCCCCATTGGAAAGCTTTTGGACCTCCAAAAGACTATTTTAAGTCTATCTGAAGATGAGGGTATAGCTCCCTCACCTTTCCAACCTCAATCCACTTGGCTTTGCTTGGATTTGTACCTTTAAGACCAACTCGAAGATACTCCACATTTCCTCGTTTTGAAGTTCACATTCTCCTATCAAGTATGGTGTCTTCATGCAGTTATGTAAGATATTCTGGGGAAAAATCATCTATAGAAGGAATCTGAACATGCTCTCCTTGATCATCAATCAAAGGAGGCTCATACAATTTCAAATTCTCAACATTAACAACTGCATACATTTGCAT
>ML819900.1:22426-63881 GCA_009831015.1 Picea engelmannii | reverse complement strand
GGAATTTTGTCTAGTTTTATGCCTATGTCTTTACCATCTAATGAAATAATGAATACAACTTTGTCACAATTTGTTTCCTCGGATCATTGTGTTAGTGTTATTGCATTAGTTTTATTGTAACAACAACCACAAGGTTTAATACTTTGATTTGTGATAGGATTAACATTTTATCTCCAAGCCATATCTCAAACTGTGTTTAGTGTCTACTCCATTAAAGTATGTGTCTTCATTGAAAAGAAAATCATCAACACAGGAACATAAAAAATTACTGAAAAATCGTATGAGAGCTTGATTAATGTCCATGTATTCATATCATTATCCCAACAAACATTTATGTTGAAATATGTTACTGACATCCATTCACATAAATAAATTGATTAGATAAAGAGGAAACAATAGTGAATTCCGAAGAATGATGATGTTTGACCATTGATCATTAGATCAAAATCAGAGCACGATCGAACGACCCTAATCTAATTTTCATTTGGAATAGCATGAAGGATAAGTGGCAAGGGCGGACACAAAAAGTGTATTATGCAAAATTTAATAAACCATGTGTCAGCGTTAAGATTCATTGCATTTTTTTATTGAGATTAAGTTGAGACCATCTCTCAAATGTGCAACTCATTTGGATCGTCCACTCAATGGATAATTAAATCTAAACCATCGATTTTTTTAAAGCGCCTAGTTTAAGTCTGGACCATCCACTCAACATATTATTAAGTCTAATTTGTTGATTTGATAGAAGCATAGATAAGCCTTTTCTACGCTCTCTCTTAGTCACAAGTCAAGGTATTATGGAAAATATGAGGTAGTGATGGTTTAAAATGTTGGATAACACATGGTTATAGGGTATGGTAACTTGAAAATTAGAAAAAGCTCCTTCAGGATAAGGTATAGAACAAGGCTTGCACCTCGACATTTAGCCATTGGTCACAATTTCTGGTCCTATGGGAAAAGGGGCCACGATATTAGCACCCATCCCCCATGAAAACACAGGAAATGCACCAGAGACCATCAAACATAACAAAGTTTGCACCATTTTTCATCAATTGAATAAAGTATGGTACTGTTGAAAGGAAAACATCCTATGAAAAGTGCATGGCTTACCAGTTCCAATTGAGAATATGATTCTTAATATAATTCTTCATCAAAGAGATTTTGAAGAGGGACCAAGGTCACCTGATTTCTTAAAAATGATAACTGAGGAAGAAGTTTGTTTCTAAAACAACATTATAATTATGAAGAGGAACATTGATTAATTTATCTTTTACAAAGAGACACAATGGTTCAATTTCATACAGATTTTTGAAGATTATATAAAAAAAAAATCATGGGGAAAGGAAGGTGTCTCTGTGAGATAATTCAGAAGATCAAAAGAAAAAGCAGAGTCCAAGGAAGAACATGAAACCTAAAACATACACATGAAGTGAGGGTGGAAGGGAGGAGAAATGGAGGATTGGAGTCCTATACATGTTGGAGCATGAACAAACATGGATTTGTAGCTTCCTCAATTTGGTGCTTGAAAATAGAAGATTGGAGTCATCTACAAGTTGGAGCTTGAACAAACAGAGAGTTGCAGCTTCCTCAAGTTGGTGCTTGAAAACATAAGATTGGAGTCCTCTATAGGTTGAATCTTGAAACAACAAGGAGTTTCATCTTCCTCAAGTTGATGCTTGAAAATAGGGTATTGGTGTCTCCTTGATTAGGTGCTAAAAAGAAGGGAGATTGGTGTCTCCTACAAGTTGTATCTTGTAAAAGAAATATAATATTTATGATTTTTAAAATTAATTTTGCATATTGTACATTCTTGTTGATAAACTTTTATGGTTAATAATTTTAGTAATTAAATAATTGATTAAAATTGTGAAAAAGAAGCAATATTGATTCACCCCCCCCCCTCTCAGTATTCAACAACATTTCAACAAAATCAACTTTTAACCAAGTGAGCTAGTTCAAAACACATTATATTCTTAAAGAGTATTGGGGGTGTTGTTGTTGTGGAAGATGACCTTGGAGTGCGTGCTCAATAAAAAATTATTTTCATGCATTCACACACACACACAAAAAAAAATCACTTTTTGACAACAACAAGGGTTAGATATTGGTTAGCTTACCCAGAAAATGCAAGTTTTCCCTCTATTTCTGATTTGTCGAGATCACATAAAGCGCACGACAAAGAGAATACACAAACAAGAAAACAATTTCCTCTCTGTTTTTTATTTGATGAGATCGCATATAGCACAAACAAAAGAGCATATGCAGATAAAAAATAGTAGCATCCTAGAAATAAATAATAGAAAACCAAAATATTAACTCTGTACAAATTTTAAAAGGGTATATTCATGCTTTATACTTTTGGATATGATTGAAATGGTCGTATATTGAGAAAAATTAAACATTTTCAAGTGAAAAAAAAGTGTTACTAATTGAAATGAGTTCTTCGAATGCAATGGAACAGTCCTCTTAGCCCATAAATCTACGAAAATGAAAAAATCCAGAGATGTAGAAACACAAATTCAAGATATCGATCTACAACAAGAGTGAGTCTTCAAATGTTCTCTAATACCATGTTCAACAACACAAGTATTCCAATAGAGGATGAACACATTCATTAACCACTTACACAATTAGATCAAAAATAAACACACCGGTGTTTTTACATGGTAAAACCCATGTGGGGAAACATTCACCACCCCAGCTAACATGACCACATGGAGCAATTTATTAATGCAAAAGAAAAAATTAGCAAGAGAGTTTCTCACAATCAATCATCGGCAAATGACCTTCCATGTTCTTTAAATAGATATCATGGACCAATCGAGTGTTAAGATATGGATCAATGTAGCCATTAAGATCAAAGAGAATATGACCTATCAGATTGATCTATGTCAAGAACATATCATGACCGTCGAATTACAAATCCATACTAAAGAAACACACTTTAAACTAATGAAACATTATACCAAGTTGATCTTAACTAAATCCTAAGTGTCTAAATATTCTAAAAAATCAAGCACCAATGCTAACTCTCCTTCCAAGGATGACCAATTTGCGGAGCTCTATAGTGAGTTCGATATCTCTAGTGGTAGATTTCACACATTTCCAAATTTAGGAAATTACCACGAATTTTCATTTATTATAAATGGTGGAACCATTCCTCCTCAGAACATAAGAGTCTAGGTAAATTGTTTATGATCTTCCTATTTGCAATTTCATCTGATTCAAATTTGAATTTGGCTTGAAATTTGACTATTTTTTCAATTTTTTCCCAATTCCATGTAGTGCGCCTAAACGCTTTGGCACTCCCCAAAATGGTGCATCATGTGAAAAAATGAATAGTAAGCATCACCATTGGTGCGTGGACTCTAATAATATGCAATGGTGTTGTTAAAACAAAATCACCACAATTAAATTTAAGAAATAAACATAGTGGTGCATCTTTTATGATGCCCCGTTACCGATGTGTTAGAAAAGACAACATATTGGTATCCAACATATCGATGCTTTGGGATCATTGGAGCATCGATGCGTTCATATTAGAAAAGTGAACCACTAGGTTTGCAGCACATTAAATTAATCATAGTGATGCTTCCATGTTAACCAAAATGCATTGGTGTTGTTATAATAACCACACCAGGAAAAATAATGTACGACTTGGCATAACATGGAATCTCGTTATGTGCCTCATTTTCAGTGCTCTATACAACACAATGCATATAAAAAAATACCATTTCTCCAATAATATGGTAGCACTAGTGCATTCATATTAACACATCACACTGCTTAATTTGCAATAAAACAATTTAACCTAGCAGTGCCCCTGGGTCCAAAAAATGCACTGGTGTTATAAAGAGCACAACACTGGGCTGGATATTTTACAATATAACAACACAATGTGTCTTATGGGATGCACCAGTAAAATATATGTCAGTGCAACAATATACTTGGCCCACCTATGTGTAATCTCTAATGGTATGCATCGGTGTTATTCGAAGAAAAGCATCATGATAAATTTTAAAAAATAAACATAGCGGTGTGTCCTTAGTGATGCCCTATCACTGGTGCATTATAGAAGAAAAATAATTTCTAAACAACATTTGGGTGCTCTAGGAACATGGGAAAACTGGTGAATTCAATTGAACCAAGCACACTGCTAAGTTTGCGGGACATAAAATTTAGTGTAGCAGTGCATCGATGTTAACAAAATCCACGAGTGTTGTTAAAGAAACCACATTGGGAAAATATTAGATGAATTGGCATATTGGGGCATCTATTTGGATGCCCCATTGGTGGTTTTCTATACAACACAAGGCACTGCTAAATAATTTGGTGGTTCTATAATAATAGGGTAGCATTGGTGAGTTAGTATTAACACATTACACCAATTAATTTGACATAAAACAATTTAACCTAGTGGTGCCCCTACATCCAAAAATTCATTAGTGCTATAAAGAGAACAACAACGGGCCGAATATTTCAAAATTTAGAAGCATGATGTCTCTTATGGGACACACCGCTAAAATATGTGTTGATGTGACAATGTGGAGCATTGGTGCATGACAGTAACAACACCATTGGTTGGTGTTGTTTGTCTGATGTAGAGCACCAATAGCGGTGTGTATTGACTCTTTTTGGCGCACCAATTACATTTCTACATTTTCTTACAAACAAAAATTAATTTTATTTTTTCTTAAATATAATTTATTTATATATGTGTGTATGTATTACAATTTCAATTCATTTATATATATGTGCCTAAAACTATTCATATGTGAATCAAAGATGACGATGACAAGCAACAACAACGGATTGAAACATACAATTTTGTAGGTGAGTGGGAGGTCCGGGAGAGGGAGAGGGAATTTTTCATTCTCCCTATTACATAGTAAACACATGCCCTTTTGAGGGATGTTGACCTCCTCAAGTTTTATGAGGGTACAACCCTAAGGGGTAACTCTCCATTGTTACAGCAGTTGATCCATCATTGGGATTGTGGTCAACTGACATTTAGAGTCAGTCTTGATTAGTGGTATCATCCCACAAAGTCTGATTCTTATTTCATCATTGGATTGTCTAGGAGGGGAAGGTTTGGCCCCATTTCAATGATATATCACTTGGTGTTGCAAGAGAGACCCATCTAGAATATGGATATAAATATGTCAGTCTAGACATTCTTTCTACTTCAGGATTCTAGGTTCCTGGTGGTCAAATGCAGATGATTTAATTTCATAGAGAGGATTCTAAGTGTCTATGTTTTATTATCACAACATTGTCATACTTTACCTCTTATAGGAAAAGCAATAGTTTCACTTTAATGTATTATGTAGATAGTTCAGTGCAGGGGCCCTAATTTATTAGGTGGATAGATATTCTTTTGAGATAGTTTTGTTTGCATTGGATCATTGTCACATAATTTTATATAAGAGGAGATTCTTATGATTAATGTTAGAGTTATTTACATTATTTATTGAGAGGGTTCATGCAACTCGACTAGGAGTAACCTTACCAATTGGAATGACACCCGACCATTGGCCCATCGACGATCGACGATCCCCGATGACTATCGACAACACTTCCCCAATTCGGCCGACTCGACCATTGGTCATCGACCACTTCTGATATGACATGGCATGGCATGTGGATACTAACATGGCATGATATGTCACCCTAAAGTGTCAACTTGGATGATGTGGATGCTGACATGGCATGAAACATCATCATAATCTTTCCTTGATCGATCATTGGTCGATTCTATTAGACAACTCAAATACCTCACCAAATTTGGTCGATGCCCAAACCATTGTCCCATTGGCCATATGTTAGGGACCTAGCCTCCCTAACCCCTCAAATAGGTAGAATAATATATTTTCCATGTAATAAAGTCCAATATTAATAAATAAGGCCTAGGAATAAGGAGCATAAGTCAATTGTAAGAAGACCTAATCGAAGCTTCAGTTCTAGAAAGGTCTTCCTCTGGATTGTTCTTTAGGGTAGATATATTTAGTATAAATAGGAGTTGAGTGCATGAGAAATCTTTGTCTTGAGAATTATTGTAATAGAGCTATGCTCTGCTAGAGGTTTCCCCCTCGAAGAGGAAAGTGAACATAGATTATGTTTCATTAAAGACATCATTTTGATGTACTAATTCTCTATTTTATATTGTTCCATTGGTAATTCCTGTGATATTCTTGTTTCTGTTCAATATAACATAATCAAGTGATTAACAAGTGGTATCAAAGCACTTTCCTGGGAAGGAATTGTGGGTAATTTGTTTTCATGGTAGAGACATATTCTGGTGTCTTTAAGCTACAATGATTTGTCGTTTAGCACATAAATCTACAGTTGGGGAAGCATACACATGGGAAATACAATAGATTTTTAAGATCAAAATTTTTGACACCCTTGTAACCCCTTTTGGTACCCCTTCAATTAGTAGTGCATTAGACAACACCTGTATATGGACTAGCTTAGGTATCTTGAAACCCACTGTAGATCAACCAATCGGCCGCCTAACTACTATAGTGTCACCGAGAGCAGCACTCAGGAATATTCTCTCTAGTAGTTGGGTAATCAAGTAGTATGGCTAAGGGTATAGTCTAGCCTCCTTAGTTGGTGTTGTGACATATTGGGTTGAGTACTATTGTTTGACCCCACACGTATATCAGAGAGTTATAGCACAGGGAAAACCCTTGTCTGTAGGAACCCTAAAAACAATTAAGGCTTCCCTACACCCTTATTTGAGACTTATCCCATTGGATTCCTCTTTTTGTCCTGATCACAGTGATACGTATCATTTTTCAATTTTTTTTCCCTGTGGTCCCGACCCCCTTACTTGGGAACTATCCCATTAGATTCTCCTTTTCACCCTAAACATTGTGATACCCTTCTTTCGTAACCCCTTTTTTGTGCAGAACCACACTCCCCCTTCATATACCCCCTTTCACCATGGCCCACACACACAACCAAGATCTTGAAGCACGCCTCAATACATTGTCATCTGATTTCTCCACGGACCAAAAGGAATTGCAGGAACTTAATGCCAATATTTCCACCATAATTCCTCCATGAATTCCACCATAGACTCCAAAATGGAAGCCATGAAATATGACATGGAAAGCCAACTTGAATGATTTTTGAGCCAACTCTTAGCCAAACTAAATTTCCATGGAGGATTTCCCTCATCTGACCAACCTTTGCACCTCGAAGGTGACACTTCCTCCATTTCCCAAAATTTTTAGTCCAATCAATTTCAGCGTGACCTATGCCTTCCTAGAGTGGATGTGAAGAAATTTGATGGCTTAGACCCCACGGGTTGGGTCACCCAAATGGAAAACTACTTATCTTTGCACAACATTATCGATGAGTTGTCCAAACTTTGTTATGGTGTTCAACATTTGGATCTTAAATGCTAGAAATGGTGGAAATGGCGTAAAAAGGCACACCAAGGGTATGTGGCTTGGACATAGTTTATTGTAGAACTTTATGACTATGTTTACATCAACACCCATCATTTAGGTTATTTGAAAAAGTTGAAACAAATTAGCCCAGTGGAAAAGTTTATAGCTTCCTTTGAGAAATTGGATTTCAAAATGGAGGGCATGACAAGTGCTTTTTTCAGGGAATTATTTATCAGTGACCTCAAGGATGAAATACGTGCCCATATCCTCATGGATTGCTCAAGAATTGGTTGGGAGCTACTAAAAGGGCCAAGGAAACACAACAAGTAGTCTCATCCCAAACAAAAAAAAACACCCTTTTGTTCCTCTCCCTAAAACCACCCTTTCCACCCCTCCTGCCACTTCCATCAAGATCCATAAATTGACTCGGGACGAAATGGTTGAATTCCAAATTAAGGGTCTTTGTTATAACTGTGATGAAAAGTATTTTTTGGAGCACAAGTGTAAGGAACATAAAATTTTTATGGCTATGAATGAGGATGTATCTTAAGAAGAGGTTGATGTTTCTCATGTACCATATATACCCCCACCAGCTAATCTTAATCCTCCCTTTGAGCCACTGAAATTTGAACCAATGATTTCCCTTAATGCACTCATTGGTTTCTCTTCTCCCCAAACCCTCAAGTTAGTTGGATACATTAAGAACCAAAAAGTGATCATTCTCATTGACAGTGGAAGCACCCATAATTTTATTCATCACTACATTTCCCAAGAAGTCAATTGCTATATCCATCAAGTTAATAATTTCCATATCATGATTTCCAATGGGAGTTCCATGAATAGTTCTAAGTGAGGAGTTATACCTACTGGAAGTAAATTGGTGCCAAAATTTTAACTTAACTGTTTTAGCTTTAACTTTCTCATACGAGCTTTGTTTTACGTCTAGAGTAGCTTGTTGGATATTTCTCCTCGATTTTTTTTATTTAAGTCGTAGAGACAAGTGTACCTTGGTACACTCTATTTTCATGGGTTTTGATTGCTTAAAAACATCATTTAGGTCCTCAAAATCACTTTGCAAGTTCATGACATTCAAAAACTCAAAAAATGCATAGAAATTTGACTATTTTACTGCTACAATGGCCCTTAAATTTGAGTTGTTGATCTCAAAATCAGGTGAAATCTTATCCATTGATCTATCTAAATTGAAGACCCAACCGTCAGTCATTGACCCTTTTCCTTTGGCAGCTGATTGCAACACACCTATGAATCAGCCTACCTGATCGTTGGCCATAGGCCGTCAATGATTTTCCATTGGCAGACGAAGCACTCTCTCCATTCAACCGACCCAACCATTGAGCATTCATGTTAACTATTGAAACACTTCTCCAATTTGGTTGACCCGACCATCGATCATCGGCCATTCCTTCAGTAATGTGGCATGACATGTAGACTTTAACATGACATTATAGTTGATGTGGCATGAAACATGGATAATGATGTGTCATGACACACCATCACCCTCCTTCCTTCATCAATCATCGACCATTTCTCTTATATGAACCGAACACCTCACCAATTTTGTCGATGCCCGACCATTGGTACTTTCTTTTACTTGATCATAACTCTTTGCTAAATCAGCTAACCTAACCATCAGTCAACGATGATATTTGTTGGTGACAAAAACACTCTACCAAATCAGTCATTGGTGAATTCTGTTGGAGACTAAAACACTTCACCAATCCAACCGACCTGACCATCGGTTGTTGAAGAATTCCAATGGTGACTAAAACACTTTGCCATTCTAGCCAACCTGACCATCAGTTGTTGGTGAATTTTCTTGGCCAACTCCAACACCTAGAAAATTTTGGTCAAAACTTGGATGAATTTGGGTCGTCGATCTTCTATTCAAAATGATCTTGATCGTTGATCTAACAAACTTCACCCAAATTTTCCAATGATTCTCGACCATCGTTCTAGTCCATTTTCCAAACCCTCGAAAGTGAATCTCAACCGTCGATTCTTTAACTTCACCATTCTACAAAGATGAATCATGGCCATTGATTCTCTCATATTTTCCAACACAGAAAAAAAAAATCATGGCCTTTGATATTCCCTCTTTTCAATAATATGAAAAATTTATAATTTTTTGAATTTACCAAAATGAATTGAGATCATTGATTTGGAGATTAAACACGATCTTAATCGTCGATTCACTAAACTCTTCCCCACGCTGTAGTGGCCATTAAAATAAGAATTTTTGACCTTCCAAGTCAAATTTAGCTCTACAACTATATAGATGAACTCCATTAAAATTCTTATATAGTCTTGATTCATTTAGACTCGGATTTTACTCACACAATTGGGGAATTTCTCTCTAGTTTTTCCATTTTCCCCCAAATTTGCACCTACCAAAATTTGCAACAACAAATTTTCCAATTTACACTCGTCCTGGCCCATGCAATTCTGGTGTTCGAACGTCACTCTAATACCACTATGTAAAGTACCCAACCACTAGCAAACTGAGCCATGCTACTTCAAGAACACACTTCAACAACTGATTTTGAATTAGAATAATAATTAGTTAATAAAGAAGCATGGAATAAATGCAATAAACACACATGAAATAATCAAGATTCATGCTCGAATTTAAAAGAATGCTTAATTATGTCATGCAAAACAACAACCAACAAGCAAGCACATTAAAAATACATATCTCAGAGACAATAATTAATACATAGTGGAAATAAATATACAAGCAGAGAAACTCATGATAGAGAGAACTTATCTTTGATAAAACCAATCACCAATTGGTTGCAGACCAAGGATGTTCCACCCAACCTTAGACATTATTGTTCCAATTCTCAATAGCAGGTCATTCCCTAGATAGGGCTATGATTCCACAAGGACAAGTTCCATACAAACACTCAACTTCCCAAACCAGTCATCACTCAATCTCTCACAATTTCTAAACACAACAATCCAAAGTACACCAAATCTCTTATCTCCATCCTACACCACCCAAAGAAAATGAACCCCCTTCACTGCGATGTGGTCCCTTAGGCTGTCCATTTCTTTCTAGGGCTCCAGTGCATCTTGTCAAGAATCTCCATGTTGGGACTCTTAGGATTCACAATTGTGAACAAGGTTTAGCACATGCTAATGCATCTTAGGCATACACGCACCATTTCAAGGATGGAATACACCAGTAATTACTACAACCAACAAAAAAATGGCTCATTTCCTCAACAATTCATCCCCATATCCCAACTAAGAGAATTAATTAATGAGAAATAATGAATGAATGATGAACCAAATGATGAGAAACAATGAGTGAAGAACCCAAAAACAACCCAAAAGAGGGGTTTATATATTTACTTGAAAATCAAGAACCAGATGGACTTCCCCCAAGGAATTCATGTAACCACTTTTCTCAATTAAAACCAATATGGGTAAATAAAATATAATAAAAAGACGTATCCCTATTATCCCCCCTCTCTCATGGAATCATATACCCTTATAAATCTTGTCCTTGTCTGTCTTGCGGCCAATGTTGTATTTTATTATTAATAATGATCAAATTATTACATTTCCTAGGCACTTTGTCCTCTTTTAATTGTTTGGGAACTTTTTCCTTTCATAATATATATATTATATTATTAATCTGGGGACTCAAAACTTGGGTATTACAAGAGCTAAGGTTGATGTATATCACCATCCACACCACATAGACAAACAACAGTTATAGGGGAAAGGGCATGGGCATCAACAAAATTATTATGGACCAACATGGCACCGAAAAGGAAACCAATAAAGAGGTGCATGGAGGAATACCACCATTGCAAGACAATGTCAGTATAGAGAAACAATCTCATGGAGCCAAAGGCGCAATAAGGATCAATATCAAGGTGGAAAGGAAATAATTGATTATAATGTTCATCTTCTCTGGTGCCCATGGTGTTTATAATGATTCTTAGGATCCCCGATCCTACTACAATATTCAAAATTTCATAAGAAAACGCATTTCTAAAGGCCAACCATGGAGGGAAAAAACTCTTGGACAATTTCCTTTTGAATCCGTCCGAATATTTTGAAACTTCCACCCATATAGAGGTATGTTCTTTCAAATACCCTTATAAAGAGTTCACCTAGTTATTCACTAGAATCATTGGGTAGGAATCTATGGATATTGTCCCAAGATATGTATCGTATTCCTTGCACCTATCTATCCATGATGGTGTTTTATTTGACTGGGCTCAAATTATTTCGAGTGAAGACTATTTTCAACTCATAATTTTTCAGAAAAAATAATAAATTATTTATGAGTTCATACCTGATTTTTGCAATAGCATACCTCCATAGCTTTGAATATTTTCCTCATGCAAGGAGTGTTGACTTTGGAAAAAACCCTGTGCAATTTTGTAAAAAATGAAAGTTCTGGGCACACTTCTTTAATAAGAGGAAAAAGAATTCCATTCCATTTCCTTGGAAAATTGGGGAAATTGCTTTTAAAATCATTTTCCATCTAGATGAATTTGATAATGATTTTGATAACTTCAAACTAAGAGAAGTCCCTGAAGTCTCGATATTTGACCCCAATGATTTTCTTATAGAACATATGTCTACAATAAGCTATGGCTCATCCTTTGTGAAGACTACCCATTTTAAAGAAGGAGGTGGGAATAATGAGAACCAGGGATGATTTTAAGGATGGGAATTTATTTTAAAATGTAGAAATCTTGGCAAATCTTACTAATCTTTAATATGCCAATTATAAATGTTTGGCGATATTTTTGTAAAAATATTCAAAATTCTAAGGATTTTATATAGTTTTTATAAAATTTTGGCGATTTTTAAGGTAAAATAATTTTATCCTATAGAATTTGGGCGAATCATTTTTAAAATAGCGAATCTTGTTTTTGCAAAAACCATGGAAAATTAGCACATGAGCAAAATTTAGCCCCTAAAATCATCCATGATGAGAACCCCATGGAGGCTATCTTGGAAAAAATTAATGATGATATTGACACCTTGGTTAGCACTAATTACCAACATTGATAGAAGGGTCAAACCATGAGAAGTGGTAATCGTAACCCTGGTTCACCTAATATTTCATAGAGTAGTTCTTAGACCAAAAATCAAACCCAAGGAAGTAGTCTTGGCCTAAAGAATTGTCATTCGATAATTTCTAGTGGTGGAGGAGATGAAAACCCCACGAAGGGAAACATTGGGAGAACTCATATTGCTTCGGTTGCACTTAAGAGGAAAAGAGATATAACTGAAAAAATGATAAATTTGTGTACCTGAATCTGAAGACATTGAAGTAGATGCAGAAGAAGAAGACCCTAATTAGGCCACTTGGAGATTGTTATAAAATAAAGAAATAACAAAAGATTTGACTTGTCAAGAGCCTGTAATTTTTTAAGTGGATTATGTCACACTACATCATGCTTCTTTCAATAAGGAATCTAAAATCATTTTGATTGAAATAATTAATCTTAAAAATAAAAAAGGTTGTTGAGAAACGGAACTCTGATATTGATCTACACAGGGTAAAACCCTCAAAGATCATGCAATTTCATGAAGCAACCGAAGAAGCACTCAAGTCCTCAATTGGTGAAGTTTAAATAGAAAACCAAATATTGAAAGAAAGAATAAAAGAATTGGAGAATGTGTTACTGCCAAAGACTTTGTTCATCGAGCCATTTGCTACTATCCATCCTCTCAATACTTTGGAAGACATTCCAGAATCTAGTTCCAATATAAGGGATGCTTCAAAACTATTGAAAACCATCCAATAGTACATTGGAGATAATATCAAAAAGAGAATTTCCTTGATGTTTGAGATATGGGAACTAGGAACTAGTTCTACTATACTCTCTTCAAGGATTACAAATTTCAAAGAATATCTCCAAAAGGACCTGGATAGTGATGAAAATTTCTACCAGGAAGTTGTTGGCACATTCTCTCCTAAAATTTCTAATATGAATGACATGCAAAGGACAGAACATAATCTCCCATCAAAAATTATATTAAGGCATATTAATGATGGATGATTAAAGCATATTCAATGTTAGAAGAATTAATTGAAAAATGTGATAACATAAATGAAAAAAGGGGTGATTTATTTCTACAACTTACTAATTTGACAAAAGAGTTGAGGGGCCCACAATTAATAATGGATTCAATTATACTCTCCAAGGACCAATTACAAGGACATTTGGATATATTGAAAGTTGCATGGGAAAATGAATTCAATGAAATAACTAAATAATTAGAAGATGAAGTATAAAAGTGGTTGATTCATTATGTAAAAAAGAACGATGACATTGAAGACATGTTGCACTAGCTCAGTGTTCATATTAGAGATATTGAGAAAGAAGTGTTCGATGCTAAGAATAAACATTAGACAATGGTTTCTCCCATGTAGGAGTATATTGAAGTATGGTTAAAGAAAGCATTCATAATAATAACTAAGCCATATTATCCAAAGTTAGTTACAACTCTCACAAAACTTCTAGCTGAAAACTCTACAAAAACCACCCCAACAAGCAAATAGTGAGATCTCTCCTTCCATCATAGTAAGTCAAGTAATCACTTTTTTTTTCTTGGTTGGTAGTCACCTAGCCTTTCTTGTTTTAGAATCTGTAAAAACCAAAGGTCGACACCTAATTGTTTTCCTTTTGTATTTTGGGTATTTATTTAATTTAATGGTCCGCAGGAGCCCAATCCCAATCCTCTTTGAAGGATGAATGCCTTTTACTTTTCATGAACATTTCAAACATTACTATTTTTAATAGAAACATTTGTATTTTTTTTAGGATCGCCAAAGAACTATTTGGGGCATTGCATTAGTGATTTCTCTGACTTTGATTTTAAATCATGAGTTTTCAAATGTATTGTCCATCAAAAAACAAATTGAGTCTAATGCAATAATCATGTCAAGCTCTATGTGAATGCAAACCATTTTTCTAATATTGTCCAATATGCATATTTTTTATCATGCTATGATGGAAATATTATATTTTCAGATTCATTATCTTTATAGTTTATTGTCTTGTATCATATTGTGAATATTCATCCCCTCAATAATCCTAGTCCTCTCTCAGGTTTTCTTTTCATGTGAATATTTATTTTCTAATAACCTAGTCTCTTATAGTCTTCTTTTCTAAATTATGAAATATTGATAGAGGAGTACCACCTCTTTAAAAATGTGGGGGGGTTTATCCTCATCATGTTATCTTGAATATATTAAACCATATTTTTTATCAAAAAAATTTCACTACCCAACGAAGCTCCTAACTTCAATGACATTTGTAAGAACTAGCCACTTGAGGATGACCTCCATCTTTGCAGGATCTATCTTGAGTTCCTCTCCACCAATCACTTACCCAAAATACACCAATTACAACTGAGAAAACTCATGTTTCCTAATGTTACCCAATAGCTAATGTTTTTTCTAGGTATCTCACACATGCATGAGATGTGATATATTCTCTTCCCGAGTATAACTATAAACCAATATATCATTTAAGTACACTATCACAAATGAATTTATAAAGGGATGTAATATATCATTCATCAAATGCATAAATGTGGGAGGTGCATTAAATAAAACAAAAGGAATTATCATCCATTCATATAGACCTTGCCTTATCTTGAAGGTGATCTTATTGGTCTCTTGTTCTTTTACTCATACCTAGTAGTATCTCAATTTGAGATCCAACTTGGCAAAGTATTGGGCATGGTGAAATTGATATAACAAATCATCAATCTGAAGCATAGGGTATTGATTCTTGAGGGTTATTTTATTTAAATATCTATATTTGACACACATTCACCAAGTCCCATCCTTACTGGGTGCTATGACGATAGGTGACCCACAAGGTGATGTGTTTGGTCACATTTATCCCTACTCTAGTAGCTATTGCAATTGTTTCTTCACTTAATTTGCTTCTAGGACAAATTTTTTATATAGCCCAATATTTGGCAATAAGGAGCCAAGAAACAATTGTATATCATGCTCCACTTCCCTCTTAGGCGATGACCCTTCAAGCTCCTAAAAAAATTCTCTATATGCCTATAAAAACTCATCTAGATGACATTTATGTTCTTTAGTTCATCCTTGCAAAAATACATTTACTTTTATTGATTCATCACATATATGATTCTCTCTTAAGAAAAACAATACAAACATCCTGCTAGAACTAATCAATGTATTGGCTTGGTTAGCACTTACTAGAGAGATCTTGTATTTATATTTGTCTACATTGATGACGAAAGACTTACCATCCTTGATCATGTCAAGGTAGTAACATTTTTATCTCCTCGTGACGATTGAAACCCTCACATACATCTAGGGGATTCCAAACAATACACCACTGACATCAAGTGGCACTACATCTACCACCACTTCATCAATATAATCTACACTTATAGAAAATTTGATATTACATTATTGGTGACCTTGAGATTTGCATTCGTATTTACCCATCACAATGGATATGGGTTAGGATGATCATGAACTTCCAAACCAATTTTGTTGACCAAATATTATGCTATGAGGTTGACCTGTGAATCATAATTGAATAGAGCATCCACCTTCAACTTTTTTACTTAGACCTTAATATGGAAGAGTTTATCCATCTCCTTCTCTTCCTTGTGATGAAGTATACTCAGATTCACCTCCTTCTACATTGTAGTGTAGACAATCTTTTCATCCACCTCCGAGTTGTTTTCTACTAGGTTTCCTAAATCCATGGCTAGTAGGTTCTTCTTCTTGACATCCTTATTATATTTCTTTGGATTCAGGTAAATATGTAGCTTCCAATACTTATCTTTGGTGTGACCATCAATATTAGAATGTTTGTTTGGCTCCTTGCACTAATGTGCAATGGCTATTTGGATTATTGCAGTGGTGTGTAGTGGTTATTGTCTTATTTTCATTACTTACCACTTTTTATTCCTCTCCTTGGAAACATATTGGTGGTATTTCTATTTGGAAACACTTGGTTTTCCTTTCTTATGGCCTATATTCTCCAAGTATTGTGTTTGCACACAAGCCTCACCAATTGTCCTATGATTAAAGAGCATCACTTACTTTCGTAAATGACTATGTAGACCCACCAAATACATGAGGATTACATCTAGGTTCTTAGGATATAGAGCCAACATAATTGTTGTATTATGTTTTCATTGATGTCAAAGGATTGATGTCAATTATTTTCATAGTGATGTGCTTGTATCATTGATGTATTGATTGTTGGATTATGCTGTCATTGATGTAATTCATGTCAAAGGATTGATGTCAAGTGGTGTCATAATGATGTGTTGATAGTAAAAGGAGTTGTATCTTTTATGTCATGGTTGATAGGAAGTGAAAAATGTATGAACTCCAAAGTGGTCCCCTTATGGTGAAATCCCTCATGGGAAGACGCTTTGTGAAGTCCAAATGGTTAAACCCCAGTAGTGTGGTTAGGGAACCCAATTTTGGTTGAGGAATAGTGTAATGAAGATCAGTGCATTTGAAGATGATACTATCATGGATGTATATTACATATCATTCCATTTCTGATGATATGTGGTACATCACATAACTCCTCGTGGTTAGAGAGTTATGACCATGTGAAGTTGGAGAATCCTCATGAGTTACCTAGAAGCCCCTAGAAGGTCAAAGAAGTCAAATTATTCTAGAAGCTGCTAGAAGAAGTTGACCAATAAAAGTGGTAAGTCATGGGTTAAGTGGTTGCAACAAGAAAACAAATAAAAATAAATTAGTTTCAACTAGAAGTGTAGAGTTTAATATTTGTGGATAAAGTTGTTGTAAGTGGACAAAGTGGTTAGAAGCGGGTTTTCCCCAAAAGAAGGAAGTTGGTCAGATAATAACACCTAGAGGAAGCTACTTGGAGAGGTATAAAGAAGAGAGAAAGGGTCTCATATGAAAATGAATCTTTTGAGTATATTCAAGATTTGTTTTTGGTGAAAGGTTCATTGCAGGTACTCATGGATGCATCAGAAGTTTTGTAAATATGAGGTAGCAAAGAAGTTTGATGATGAAATTTTTGGAGGTTCATAAAACCCTAGTTTTATGAAGTTTTACACATGTTGCAATGGGCCAGATCATGTACATACGTGGGATGAAGAATTCCATGGCACATATATTTGAAACAAACAAGAAAACATTGAGTAAATTATAGTGCCAAGTTCCTAAAGTCTGAAGCAAGTTCCCAGAATATCATTCTACAGGTTTAGATCTGCTACAGAAGTTATGGTATGGTTATATGTTTCTTGATGCTTCGATTTCCTTATGGTATGGTGAATTATTTAAGCATTCTTTGTATGGTTGTTGTGATGTTTGGATATGGTAGATGTTGGTTGGTTGGTTTAATGGTTCTGTTCTGATATGGTTGAGGGACATCTATGTTATGTGATGGTGTATTCATGAGGAACATGCATAGATTATTGGATGGTATAGATTTTTTTGTGATTGGGATGGTACAGGTTTGACAGTGACATGTTGGTGGCAGTGATAGGTTGGTTGTAGTGATAGGTCACACATGGATGTGACAAAGGAAGAAAGGGTATGAAGGGCTAGAAGTTTGAAGTTTCATAAACCCTAGTTTTCTAAAGGTGTACGCAGGCTGATAGAGGAAAGGACGCACACATACACATGTTGCAGTATAGGCAGGTCACATACATACATGGTATGTAGTATAAATAGGTCGCATACCTATTGGTAGATTGGTTTCTTTCTACAAGATGGGTCTTGTACTTGAGGGTTGGATTCCTCACATCTCAGTTGGAGCTGAGATCTGCAAGCTAAGTCTTGTATTTAGAGTTGGTACTCTATTGAAGTTGTTGTTATTTTCAATTGATGATGATAAAACCCTAAGATTGTAGTCTCATGTAACACATAATACAAAAATGTTACACATATATCTGGTGTTCCTTATGTTCATTATGGTGATGGTTTAATGTTCTTTATTATTCATGAATGTTGTTGATACATGGAAGTAGATAAATACAAATGAATAATATGTTTGAAGTGGTTGCTAACTAAGGTTTTGAAATAAGTGTAAAAATATCCCTACATTGATTCACCCCCCCTCTAAGTGTGGTCGGTGTGTCCAACAATTGGTATCAAAGCAGGCCTTCATCATAATCCTTACAAGCTTGAAGGAGATCTGTGGACACAAAAATGGATGAACATGCAGATGAAGTTTCCCTCTTTGATGAGACAGATTACTCTGCATGGAGAATAGAAATGAAAGGGTATTTTAAGGAAAAAAGAGCAGGTGTTTGGAACACAGTTGTTGGTGGCTAAGTTCTCTTGAAGAATCAATCAAAATCTGTAGCCCAAAAGGAAGCAAAGAAGCACAATGCAGTGGCACTCAAGACCATTTTCAATAGACTCTCAGATTTTGTCAAAAAAAGCATAGGATCACATTCCTCTGCCAAGGACCTATGGTTGAAGCTAGAGAAGGTATATCAAGACAACTCCATAAAATACAATGAAGGTAAAGACTGTCCAAAATCTTATGATTACAATAATTCTAAGAGTGATAATTTTGAATGCTCTCCTACAAATAAAGAAGAAGATATAGAAGAAGTTTGTGTAGATGAAGAGGAATATTTGTTGAAGTTTAAATTAAAAAATTTAACTCAGTGAGGCGATGTTAGCATGGAAATAGGACATTATTCAATTGCTTTTGAGTATCTTGAAAAATGCACTGAGGAAGTTCTAGAAAAGTACCCAAGGCATACCATGGCACTAAAGGAAATGCTAAAAGAACAAGAAGAAAGTAAAAAGACTCAATTAGAAGAAAAATAAGAAGAGATCAAAAGACTAAAGAATGAAATAATTAGTTAAGTAGAAGAAAAGAAGAAGGTAAATGACAAGCTTAGCAAAATCCTTGAAGTTAATGTCAATCTGAAGACCCAAATTGAAGAATCCAAAAGGATAGAGGAACTATTGAAGAATCAAGTAAATGAAAAGGAAGAATCATGCCATAAATTGGAAGTAGAAGTTTTTGATCTCAGAAAGAATGTAGAGAAGTCAAATACTCGTATCAATTTCATGAACAATTCAACCATCTTGGATAGTCAAAGAGCACCAAACGATAATTTTGGTATTGGATACAACAAGGAAGAAACACACTTTGAAGCCAACACTTCTAAAAATCATGATGTAGGTCCTTCATTTTCAAAAGGTTGAATTCAAGTTGCAGGTCAAGCACATGCACAAAGCAAGAAAATATTCAGAAGATCAGAGCAAGGAAGACACCAAGAAGCAGGCCCTACACCTCAAAGCAAGTTCAGAAGAGAGACATATTCAAGGTGGACACAAAAAAAAAGGTATGAAATTGTTTTTCATGGTCATTGCTTCTCATGTAATGAATATGGTCACAAATCTTTGGATTGCATAAATTATGCAAGGAAAGATGTTGGAAGATTCCATAAAATTCTAAGATGTTGGAGATGTAATCTAGTGGGACACATTGTTGCACATTGTCACTCCACGAGATGTTACAGTTGTAGTGGGTTTGTCCACAAATATTAGGATTGTTGGAACACAAGGAGATGGTCCATGAGGAGTGCTTCATACAATATCGCAAGAAGAGCACATGAAACTTGGAAGGAAGACAATGTTAAATATATAGAATCTTAGACTACAAGTTCTGAGAAGTTGAGACACTCTCAGAAGTGGATGAAGAGGACTTAACAACCTGACATGAAGGACGATGTAAAGTGTTAGCACCGCCATTTTTCCCTTCAATTAGAGTCGGTTTCAGTTGAGTTATGGCCCGTGTGTCAAAGTATGTGAGGTCAGGTACATAACAACAAAGGGGTTGAAGTCAGCATGTGGTCGGTTGACCCTTGGAGTTAGGAAGGGATGTCAGAGTCCAAACATGAGTAAGTAAGTACAAGTTTGTTCCCAAAGAGTCGGGTCCTATTAAAAAAGGATTTTCTACGTGCCTCAGGTCTGGGAAAGTTGTTAATAGAAGTTTCATTAGCAAGTTTAGTAACCATTATCGGCTCATTATGAAGGCTAGAAGAATGAAAAATCACGATGTTTGTATCATGTATGCTTCACAGCCCTTATTCTACTGTACTTTACATGCGCGGATGTGCTATGGGAAATCTATAGTCCATTCCGAGACATCCATTCACCATGAATTCAGTGTTCCTTGGGACATTTCCTCCTCCCTCCTTCTCTGTTATAAATTCCATATGCTCTGCACGGATTCTGTTCACAAATCGGGTTTTTGCATTGTTTGCAATATTTTCCTACAAGCTCAGGTTGATTGAATTCTCCACCTTGGGGACTTTGCTCGATCCACCACGTGCAAGACAAATACATTTGCACCATGGAAGCCTCCCAAAATGTAAAAATGACATGCGAAGTGGTAGGAGCACCAAGCTCGAGCCCCAAAGTGACTGGGAATCATTCTCACTCACAGTAGGCACCCCCAAGGATCTAAAGGGAGTTTCACCTTTTCCCGCGGAAGCAAGGATATCATACCACTCAGAGTCTGGAGGGGAAGAAGCTATGTAGGAAGGAAATACGTTAGAATCCATGTCTCCCCAACAGAAGATACCTTGGAGAAGGGGAAGGCCAAGGAAGAACAAGGAAGTCAGGGAAATCCAAGTCCCAAACAAGTAGCGTGCAAAATCAATTGTCGAAGAATTATGTATGCGCGCTATTCGACTAGATCTTGTTGAAGGTACAAGCCAAGGAAGTGGGAGCAGAACAAGAAGGACAGATGTCACGGCCAGTGATGTTCAAGTGCCATCTCAGCAGCTAAAACAGGTGCAACTCACTATCGTCGAACTTTACCAAGAAAATATGGAACTGAGATAGTAGTTAGCAGCGAAGACTCTTGAAAAGTCAGCATTGCAAGGCCATGAAGGAAACATGGCATGGCTCAAAATATATCTCAGAGAGGCACAGGATACAATCATACAGTTGTGAAAAACACAGAGGCTGTTAGAAGAAAGGAATGTGAAACATCTCAAAGAATGTGAAGCAATCGAAAAGAAATTCTACGGAACTCTTGCCAGTGCGCAGAAAAAGCATGATTAACTGGGTTCATTCTCGTATCATCAAGCAAAGCACAGTTCTTGAAATTTTTGAAGGAGGCATCACCCTTAAACCTTTTTTTTGTTTTGATAATGGCCATGACATTCAACAACTACTCTCCACGCACGCACCCCAACGAATCAACGCGCAACAAAAATCAAGTTTGTTATAGTAGATGGCATAATCCTATCAGAATATTTGATTGTTCAGATACCTCACCGAAGGCAGGCTTTAACACATCACTCTCCCTATGACGAGACCTCACCGGTAACTGAATCCCCATGGAAGAATACAAGTAGTCATGATGTGACCAGATGGAGTTGTATTCTATTTTTGGAAAGGCATCATGCGAAGAGTCATTTAGCATAGAACAGTCAATTTCCTAAATTCTAGGAATAGTAGATAGCAATCAAGGTAGCACAAGCGGTTCTCTTGCCTATATATTTTATCTTTCCAATGTAAGCCAGGTTAGTTGGAAAAATTAGTATAGACAGTGTCTATTGAATTTAGTTTGAGTCCAATCAAAATTTAATGCAAAAGTCCTAAAGATTTGATGAAAAGATTCTAATTGTAGCAGTTGGATGTATTGTTTCCTTTCTTTGCGTACGTACTTATTGTATTCTTTACTCATATCCATTTCTATCTAAATAGGAACGTATTTTCGAACCTGGGATTCACTGCCCAGTGCCTTGGGATTCGCACCATTTAGACAAATCATTTTCCTCTAAGTTAAACTCTAAATTCATCCTCAGCGGTGCTCTGATTCTCTTTCTATGTTTTCTCCCCGCCTCACACAACAATTTTACACTGACGATTGTTGCTCGCTTAGCCTTTATCCTCTCAATTTTAGTCACCAAGTCATTTGTTTCTATCATTTTCTCGAACCGACTCCATAGCCCAAGGTCTTACTCTCTTGCGCCAATATAACCAGAACCCATTATTTCAAAGGTGTTAAATCTAGCCAACAACTTTAAAGCTATATCTCGCGTTCAGACAGTGTCTCTCTCGAGAGGGTCTCAAAGTTGGTTGAAGAAGTTATCTCTATCGTTTTTTTATCAGCCCAACATATTTACAGATGTTAACATTCTGGTGCCGCTGTCGGGGACGGAATTGAATAAATTTTCCATGGGAGAACGACTAAAGTTACAGTTTTTTACCCCTGAGGGTAACATAGGGACAAACATCTATATTAGCCGAAACCTTTACCCTGGCGACTCTAGTCAAAAATACCAGTAGCACCAAGTAACGCGGTTCAAAAACCCTGGCTCTGAGGATGATCTATACCAGAGCAAAGGCTGACCCAAACCCTATAGAGCCTTTGTACGACCCCGAAAAAATTATGTTCAAGACTAGAGAGCAAGCATTGGACCCCTTCTATTACCTGGACAGAAGCATGTCCTTACCCAAAGACGACACGCAAAGCATTGACGACCTTGAGTTTGACACATTATTTGAGCAAACCCTGCTCAGGTCTAAGTCAAAAACCAGCATTGACGAGACAATTTTTTACTAGAAGATATTCCAAGCCTTGATATCTAATAATATCCCTCAAATCCTCAACCCTCCTAGAGCCATGGCCAAAAGATCCACCCCCTCGTTCTACCATCCCAACTGCATGGTTTGCCCAAAAATTACGGCAAGAGGATTAAGCTCTACAATGTTGAAGGGAATGTTTCAGCCTAGAGGCATCTAGATTGGTTTAACGATTTCGTCGAACTAAAGGAGATGGACTATGTAGATGCGAAAATGAGGTTGTTCGCGCTGAGTTTTTTGGGGGAGGTGAGGAAATGGTTCAAAGCCCTCCCGGCTGCAAGCATTCGAGACTTCATCACGTTCGAGACGTCTTTCATTACTAGATGGGGAGACAACAAGAACCCCTTGCAACTATTGACACAGTACAATAATATGAAGAAGGAACTGGAGGAGACGGTGCAAGAATTATCAGCCTGTTTCATGAAGGTTTATAACTCGATTCTCGAAGAAGCCCAACCACCCCCCGGGGCTGCACAGTTACGATACACTGACTCCTATGACAGCGATTTCACCTTGTTGTTGAGAGAAAGAAGATCAAGAAGTCTAGATGCAATAATGAGCAACGTTATCGAAGTCAATGTAAATATGATGGAATCAAGGAAGAAGAAACAAAGATTCAACAAAGGTGACAAGAAACCCCAAGGATACATGCAGCCATCAACATCTCAGTCCTTTGATGACAAGTTCGACTTGATGATGAAGACGATGGACAAACTGATGGAGAAAATGTCCATGGGAAACAGACCTGTCACCCGAGAACAGCATGACCCCCAACCCAGAAATCAGAACCTCATAAGGGGTCAAGTTCCTCAGATCAAATAGAGGGAACAGAGGGAGCAGAGAGATCAGGGCGACCAACAGACAAGGCCTCCACTCCAAAACAACTACACGGATGAAGACTTCGATTAGATGTTCAAAGACCAAATGCATTGTTGCGATGACAAGAACCCACACGTGTTTTTGACAAAGGGAGAGCATGATCAGTACATGTGTGAGAACAATGATTTTGTGTTGGAAACGGATGATACACCATTTTTTGAAGAAGATGATGTGTTGTCCTGGAAAATGGAAGAGTTCAGAAAGGGTTATTAGAACGCCATCATGCAGTTTCAAAAGAGATATAACCTCAGGAGAAAGGATTCATCTACTGAGCCTCAGCAGACAAATCCCATAAGGAAACCTTCGATGAACACCCCTTCCACAAGCCGACTGAAGTCAGACAACCGGACCAAGGATGCAATTGAAAAGGGGAAGTCGAAGGAGGAAGCCCCAAGGAAAGAACCGAAAACAAGTCGGGAAGTGTGCAGAAAAGAGGTAGAGAAAGTTTGTCCCCCTTTTAACTTTGAGCATGAACTCGATAAAATAAAAATCTCTATCTTGTTCAACGAACTTAACAGAAAGGGTGAGTATCGGGAGAAAATTATTAAAATTCTAAAAATGGGAGGGACCCCTGATACTTTGAACATCCAAGACGATGACCCTGCTATTATGTTTGGTCTGCGCATTGAGGAGACAAGTGATACTAAGGACGTTCCCCCATTCTATGTCAGTCTAAAAATCCATGACATGACCCTACATAATGCCATGCTAGATTCAGGCACATCGCACAACCTCATGCCAAAGGTGATCATGGACGAGTTGGGTTTGGACATCACCAGGCCCTATAAAGACCTTTTTTCTTTTGACTCGAGGAAATTCAAGTGCTTGGGTCTCATCAAAGACTTGGTTGTATCACTGGCCCAAATTCCTTCGAAAAACATGGTTATGGACATGGTCGTGATGGACATACCCCCTAAGTTTGTCATGTTGTTGTCCAGATCGTGGGTTGCGAAGTTAAAGGGGACTCTACAAATGGAAATGCCATATGCCACCATTCCCATATTTGGCCAAGATAGATGGTTGTACAGAGAAGTGTTGTTTAAATACATGGTAAGCAGTAAGACACAGCCAAATAATCATCCTATATACTCCATCGACACTGAGGTTGGTTCCTCTATATTCTAGCATGACCTGAGTTTTGAAGAGGAGGAGACGACAACCATCATGACAGTCAATGAGGAAACCGTGTGACAAGAAGCAGAGTGCATCGAACAAAAGGACCGAGTGGAAAAGAGATATGGAACATGAGTTTTGATGGCACTGTTAGTAAGGAAGGAGCAACTGTCAGTGTATGGATAATCCCCCCCAAGGTGGGCACAAAGTTGTGCTCGTACAAGCTCGCGTTCAAATGTACAAACAACATGGCTAAGTATGAGGCACTGATTTTGGGTTTGAAGGTTTTGAAAGAACTGGGTGCGAAGATGATAGTGGTGCACGGAGACTCCGAGCTGATTATAAACCAAGTGAAAGGAATATATCAGTCCAAACACCCCAGGCTGAGAGCATACATAAATTGTGTGCTAGATCTCCTCGAATAATTTTCAGAGTATGATCTATCTGCTATCCCAAGGGAGAAAAATTAGATTGTCGATGTGTTGACCACCTCGGCCTTGGTTTTTAAAATCCCCATCTTCCGAAACAAAAAATACGAGATCAAATTCAAACATAGGTCGGTAGTTCCTGATAATATCAAACATTGGCAGGTGTTTGAGGATGACAAACAAGTGGAGAGGTTTCTTCAGATGAGCGATGAATCTGCTAACATAAACATTGATGACAAGTGTTTTTGCGACGAAGGCAAGAGCATGGATGTGCGTAGTAATGAAGACCCTTTCCAGAACCAAATAGTAGGAAGGGACATAGTACAATTGAAGAACAACATCAACCCAAAGGGGATAGTTCCATTGGAAAAGTTGTTTGATGAAAATGAAGTGGTTAGAAATCCCAAGATCATGGAAAACGATGAGGATGTAGAAGACTGCAAGATCGGGATTGAGGAGAACCCAAAAATAATCAAATTGTCAAAAACACTTAGTCTAAAGGTCAAACAAGACTACATCAAGCTCATGAAGGATTTCCCAGATGTTTTATCTTGGAGTTATGATGACTTGAAGGTGTATGACACTAAAGTGATTCAACACGTCATCCCTCTCAAAGAAGACCAGAGGCCTTTCAAACAGAAGTTGTGATGGATAAATCCCCTACTGTTGTTGTTGATCGAAAAGGAGGTAAACAAACTCTTTGAAGACAAAATTATCATTTCTTTAAGGTTTTCTAAGTGGGTGGCCAACTTGGTACCTGTTAGCAAAAAGAGCAGTGAAATAAGACTGTGTGTGGATTTTCGTAACTTAAACAAAGTGTCCCTCAAGGACCCTTACCCACTCCCTAAAATGGATTATATTCTACAAAAGGTGGTGGGGTCCCAGAATATTTCCATGCTAGATGGGTTTTTGGGTTACAATCAGTTCTTGGTACACCTGGACGACAGGGAAAAGACTTGTTTTACGATGCCATGGGGGACATTCATGTATGCCAAGATGCCTTTCGACCTGATGAACGTCGGAGATACCTTCCAATGGGCAATGGACATCGTGTTTTCTGATGAAAAGTACAATTTTATTGTGATCTATCTGGATGACATCACAATATACTCTGACTTCAATGAACAACACCTCGAGATCCTGAAAATGGTTTTCCAAAAGTGCAGGAAGTACGGAATATTGTTAAATCCAAAGAAATCACATTTCTAGATGGAAGAAGGGAATTTTTTGGGCCACATTATCTTGAAAGAGGACATTAAGATAGACCCCAGTAGGGTTGAAGGAATCCTGAAAATCGACACCGCGCACAGTAAGAAGCAAGTGCAGTCCTTTTTGGGAAAAGTAAACTTCTTGAGAAGATTCAGCCTAAACCTGGCAAAGATTATAAAACATATCACCTGGATGCTCAGAAAGGGGAACGAGATCAAGTGGAACCCGGAGGCTAGGAATTCATTCAAATATATCAAGGTGGTGTTGACTAGAGCTCTTGTGCTAGCCAGTCCAGAATTCATGAAAGATTTCATCCTTTTTTCATTTGCCTCAGAGCATATGATTATCGGTGTGTTGTTACAGAAAGACGAGAAAAACTTCGTGAAGCCCATAGCCTATTTCAGTTGAATGTTGAGGGATGCTCCACTAAGGTACAACATTATGGAGAACCAAGCATACGCCTTAGTGAAGGCCCTAAAGGAGTTCAGAATGTACATATTACACTCCCACATTATTGCTTACGTCCCCAACAATTCATTCAAGGATATCTTGACTTAGCTTGACTCGGAGGGAAGGAGAGGTAAATGGATAGTATCCATGCTGGGATATGATCTCGAAATCAATCCCACGAAGTTGATTAAAGGGAAGGGCCTTTCAAAGTTGATGGTGCAGTCAGGCTATGACGTTGTCGGGATAAACTTCATCGTTGATCTGTCAGAGAATCCTCAAGAAGAAACAACTACGCAGGTATCTCAGGATTTCATCGATTCGTCGTGGTATATAGACATCATCTATACCAAGGCCAGATTTCTAAAGCTCAAAGCGGTTAAGTTCTACATCCTGGATAGTTCACTATACTGGAAAGATCCGGGAGGGTTATTGTTGAGTTATTTGCTGGAAAACGATGTGAAATGAGTTATCAAAGAATTTCACAAAGGCGATTGCGGGGGACACCATTTCTGGAAAACCACCACGCACAAAATCCTAAGAGTGTGTTACTATTGGCCTACCATATTCATAGACATATACAAAGAAGTGTCTAGCATCCACGAGTTTCATATTTTTTATGGAAGAAGAAAGATGCACCCCTTGCCACTAAATTTGATCTCAATCGAAGCACCTTTCATGCAGTGGGGTTTGGATTTCATAAAGGAAATAAATACACCATCCTCAATGCAACACAAATGAATACTCATGGCCACATACTACTTCACAAAATGGATAGATGTGATCCCCATGAAGCAAGCTACCGACGTAGTCATCATCCAATTTATGGAGACAAATATCTTGTCGATATTTGAATGCCCCCGTCAAGATCATAACAGACAACGCGGTCGCGTTCAAGTGCAAGAAGATGGAGAAGTTTTCTCAGGATTACAATATAACCCTGGGGAATTCTACAACATACTACCCACAAGGAAATGGGTTAACAGAATCATCAAATAAAATCCTGAACAGGATCATCAAAAGACTCCTACAAGACAATAAGAAAGATTGGACTAAAAATCTTATCTATGCATTGTGGGAAGACCGAGTTACCACCAAGAATTCCATCTCAACATCACCTTTTCAGATTGTATACGGTGCAGACACAATTTTCCCTACCACACTGGGGTTACCCATCAAAAATTTGTTGCAAGAGCAGGAAGCTAAGCCGAACGACACGTAGAGGAGAATAAATCAGTTGGTTCACACATAGTAGATGAGGGAACAAGTGTACAATCGATCACAACTCCACTAGGAAAGGATGAAGAAAACCTTTGATAAGCATTCTAAGAAAGAGGAATTTCGGTTGGGTGATCTGGTGTTGAAATGGGGCACAAGAAATGAGGACAAAGGAAAGCATAGAAAATTTGATAATCTATGGACGGGTCCATTCAAAATCGATGCACATCGTGGAAATAATGATTTTTTTTGGAAGAACTAAATGGAGAATGCGTTGGCTGGGGGCCTGTAAATGACAGGTTCCTTAAACATTATCTGATGAAATAAGTTTCGTTTAAGTCACATGTCATTGTAAATAGTCATTTTAATTTTGTGTCGAGTCAGTATGTCAACAGAAAAATGAAGCCCGAAGTGAAGGCCCTGAGTTTATGATGAATCTTTTAGAAAATGCGTTGATAGGTTTAGGTTGTGTTTTGTCTTTAATATTTCAGTGTCTGAAAGTCGAATAATGCCCAATGGTCAAGCACGTAGTCTACTATTCTTTGCTACCTCGCGAGGAGGATAGAATCCCTGTTGGAGCCAGGTATTAGTGTCGCCATTTTTCCCTTCAATTAGAGTCGGTTTCAATCGAGTTATGGCCTGTGTGTCAAAGTATGTGAGGTTAGGTACGTAACAACAAAGGGGTTGAAGTCAGTAGGTGGCTCATTGGCCCTTGTATTCGAGAAGGGATGTCAGATTCCAAACATGCGTAAGTAAGTACGAGTCTATTCCCAAAGAGTCGAGTCCTATTCAAAAGGGATTTTCTACATGCCCCAGGTCTGGGAAAGTTGTTAATAGAAGTCACATCAGCAAGTGAAATAACCATTATCATCTCATTATGAAGGATGGAAGAATGAAAATCGCGGCATTCGTATCATGTATGCTCTGCAGCCCTTATCAAACTATACTTTACACACGCAAATGTTCTATGGGAAATCTATAGTCTGTTCCGAGACATCCATTCATCATGAATTCAGTGTTCCTTGGCACATTTCCTCCTCTTTCCTTCTCTGTTATAAACTCTAGATGCTCACACATTCTATTAGCAAATCGGGTTTTTGCATTGTTTGTAATTTTTTCCTACAAACCTAGGTTTATCGAATTCCCTGCCTTGGGGTCTTTTCCCGATCCATCACGTGCAAGATAAATACAGTTGCACCATGGAAACCTCCCAAAATGTAATAAATGGTGTGTGAAGTGGTAGGAGCACCAGGCTTGAGCCCCAAAGCAACTGGGATTCGTTCTCACTCACAGCAAGCACCCCCAAGGATCCAAAGGGAGTTTCACCTTTTCTCGTGGAAGCAAGGATATCATACCACTCAGATCCTGGAGGGGAAGAAGTTGTGCAGGAAGGAAAGACGTTAGAAGCCCTGTCTCCCCAACAACAGATACCCCAGAGAAGGGGCAGTCCAAGGAAGAACAGGGAAGTCAGTGAAATCCAAGTCCCAAACAAGCCGCGTGCAAAATCAGCTGTTGAAGAATTACTTATGCGCACTATTCGGTTGGAGCCTACCGAAGGTACAAGCTGAGGAAGCGGGGGCAGAACATGGAGGATAGATTTCATGGGCACTAATGTTTGAGATCCATCTCAGCAGCTGAAACAGTCACAACTCGTTGTCGTCGAACTTTACCAAGAAAATAGGGAATTGAGACAGTAGTTAGCAGCGAAGACTCTTGAAATGTCAACATCGCAAGGCCACGAATGAAATGTGAAGTGGCTCAAAAGACAACTCATAGAGGCACAAGATACAATTGTACAGTTGCACGAAACACAGAGGTTGTCAGAAAAAAGGAATGTGAAGCATCTCAGAGAATGTGAAGTGACCGAAGAGAAAGTTCGTGCAACTCTTGCCAGTGCGCAGAAGAAGCATGATTAACTGGGTTCATTCTCGTATCATCAATAAGAGCACAGTTCTTGACAGTTTTGAAGGAGGCATTTCCCTTAAAAAAAAAAAAAATTTGATAATGGCGATGACAGTCAGCATCTACTCGTCGCGCACGCACCCCAGCGAATCAGCGCACATCAGAAATCAAGGTCGTTATAGTAGATGGCATACGCCTGTCAAAATACTTGATCGTTGAAATACCTCACCAAAGGAAGGATTTGACACATCAATCTCCTCATGACGAGACCTCCCTGGTAACCGAATCCCTGTGGCAGAATACAAGAAGTCATGATGTGACCAGATATAGTTGTTTTTTATTTTTGGAAAGGCATCGTACGAAGAGTCATTTAGCATAGAACAAATAGTTTCCTAAATTCTAGGAATAGTATATAGCGAGCAGAGCAGCCCAAGCGACACTCTTGCCTATATATTTAATCTTTCCAATGTAAGCCAGGTTGGTTGGAAAAATTAGTATAGGTAGTGTATATTGAATGTAGTTTGAGTCCAATCGAAATTTAATGCAAAAGTCCTGAAGCTTTGATGAAAAGATTCTAATTGTAGCAGTTTGATGTATTGTTTCCTTTATTTGCATACGTACTTCCTGTATTCTTTGTTCATATCTATTTCTGTCTAAATAGGAACGTATTTTCAAACCTAGGATTCACTACGCAGTGCCCTAGGATTCACGCCATTTAGACAAACCATTTCCCTCTAAGTTAAACTATGAATTCATCCTCAGCGGTGCTCCAAGTTGCTTTCTGTGTTTTCTCCCCACCTCACACAATGATTTTACACTGAAGATTGTTTCTCTCTTAGCCTTTATCCTCTCAAGTTCAATCACTGAGTCATTTGTTTCTATTGTTTTCTCGAACTGACTCCATAGCCCAAGGTCTTACTCTCTTGCGCCAATATAACCAAAACCCATTATTTCAAAGGTGTTAAATCTATCCAATAGATTTAAATCCATATCCTACATTGAGACAATGTCTCCTAAGAGAGCCCTCTCTAGGTCCGAAAGGTTAATTTCAGGTCTCAAAGTTGACTGAAAACATTACCTCCGCCGTCTGTTTATCAGTCGAACAGATTTACAGAGTGTTAACATAAAGAAACAAGAAAGAATTACTTTTTCTTAGGCATAAACAGGCTCCTATGGGAGAAGTCATTTACATATGTGAGGTGACCTATAGAAATGTCACGTACATACGTGATATGTCTAAGAAATAGGGAACATACCTATGGTAAAATCCTCAATAAGAGGGGTGTACAGATGAGTTGCAACATGGTTTGATTGTCTAACTTTGTTTATGCATGTTATGAGATGGTTTTTTTTAGGTTTTCATGATTACACGCTTGTTTGATGAATGTATGGTGATGACATATGGTTGAGTTTTGAAGCTTGTGTTTGAGGCCTATTTTGGATGCATGTTACAAACCTTAGTGAGTGGATTTATGCAAGTTCTGATAAGATATATTGTTGGTTATGTTGAGTACCTTCTCAATGATATCATGGCACTTTGTTTATGAGATATATCATGATGATATGATGCTAGATAAAGATATATCATTGATATATTAAGGGGCACTCTTGGCACATGCTTAGAGATACTATTGGTTTCTAGGTACTTGTTTTATTGACTGGTTTTGAGGCATATTTGTTATAGTACATGGTTGGTGCATATGTGAGCTCCATTGACATATCTTGTGATGTATTGTTAGAGGCATATTTGTTGGATATCTTGGTGCATGCATTTGGCATATGGTTGAGCCACATATTGGGACATATAGTTGATGAGGTGGTTATGTTGTAAATCATTGATGAGTCATAGCTTGATCTATAGTTGATGTATGCTTGATACATACTTGGTACATTAGTTGAGGCACTTTCTAGTAGTATGATTGGCACATGGTTTATGGTTGATATGGAATGCATGTATGGGAACGCATCTTGATTGTGGTACATCTTATTGAGGATTGGTATATGGTTGATGCACTTGCTATGGTACAGGTGGTAATACATGTTTGGTGCATGGCTGCTGCACTTGTAGATGGCAGATGATTGTGGGTGATAATACTTGGTTAAATCATGCCATTGGTGTTACTTGTTCAGCATACCCTTTTGGTACATTATGCATGGGATGATATAGTTGAGACACTTGTTATGGTGCTTGGTAGATACATTGATTGATGCTTGATGGTTGAGATACATTTCTTGGCATATGGTTTGTGGCACTTGGTTTATGATAGAGGCATATCATGAGTGATATGACACTTGTTTGAGGCACATGGTTGGCATGTTGTATGGTTGATGATGTTATCGATACATTGATAGTGGCAGTTGTTGATGATTATGATATATGTTTGGTACACACTGTTGATGCACTTCATTATGGTATATGGTATGGTGTTGATGTGCATGGTTGGCACATGGTATGGAACATGATGTACTTGGTTGATGGTTTGTTCATGTTCACATATCTTTTTCTTCATGATTGATGCATGAGATAGTATGTATGATTGGCATACACTTGATGTATGGTATGGCACGAGTTTGGATGATTGATGCATGGAAAGGTCTAAGGATCGTCATAGGAAGAGAATATCATTCTTGAGAAGTTGATCTATGTACCGGTTGAGCAGCATCATTTTCATATTGTAGTGGTAGCATATTGTTCAAAAGATATGGAGAGATATACCCACAAGGGGAGTTATTATTCTTCCCATGGTTGGTTACAGATGTATGCTTCCAAGAGGAAAGATGATAGAGATGATTGACAACCATGTTACCAACATTGCATCAGAGTGATATCCTTAGTAAAAAGGGGAGATATTCATCAGATACATGGAGAGTAGCCTCAGGGATAGTTCAATCAAGGGGAACAACCCCAAAGATATGGACCCTTTTCCATTGATGTGAAAGGGGGAGAGATAGCCACATTGATGTGGAGAAATGAACATTGATGAGGAGCGATGACCACTTTCAGCATGAGCATTGCCATGTCTAAGTGTTTCCATCAATGATTGGTGTTGACATCAATGTTGGTGTTTCCATCAATTCCAAAGGGGGAGATGGTTGTATTATGTTTTCATTGATGTCAAGTATTTTCATAGTGATGTGCTTGTATCATTGATGTATTGATTGTTGGATTATGTTGTCATTGATGTAATTGATGTCAAAGGATTGATGTCAAGTGGTGTCATAATGATATGGTGATAGTAAAGGGAGTTGTATCATTGATGTCATGGTTGATAGGAAGTACCGAATGGATGAAATCCAAATTGGTCCCCTTATGGTGAAATCCCTCACGGGAAGATGCTTTGTGAAGTCCAAAAGGTTAATCCCCAACAATGTGGTTAAGGAAACCAAGTTTGGTTGAGGAATAGTGTAATGAAGATGAGTGCATTTGCAGGTGAGACTATCATGGATGGATAGTACATATCATGTCATTTCTGGTGATATGTGGAACATCACATAAATCCTCACAATTAGAGAGTTATGACCATGTGAAGTTGGAGAACCCTCATGAGTTATCTAGAAGCCCCTAGAAGGTCAAAGAAGTCAAATTATTCTAGAATCTCCTAGAAGAAGTTGACCCGTCAAAGTGGTTAGTCATGGGTTAAGTTGTTGCAACAAGAAAACAATTAAAAATAAATTATTTGCAACTAGAGGTGGAGAGTTTACTATTTGTGGATAAAGTGGTTGTAAGTGGAAAAAGTTGTTAGAAGTGGGCTAGCCCCAAAAGAAGGAAGTTGGTTAGATAATAACCCTTAGAGGAAGCTACTTGGAGAAGTATAAATAAGAGAGCAAGGGTCTCTTATGAAAATGAATCTTTTGAGTATATTGAAGATCTATTTTTGGTGAAAGGTTCATTGCAGGTACTCATGGACCGACCAGAAATTCTGTAAATCTTAGGTAGAAAGGAAGTTTGACGATGAAAGTTTCGGAGGTTAAAAAAACCCAGTTTTATGAAGCTATACACGATCTGCTATGGGCCAGATCATGTACATATGTGGGATGAAGAAGGTAAGGGAACGTATATTTGAAAAGACCAAGAAAATCTTGAGTAAATGCTACTGTCGAGTTCCTAAAGTTTGAAGAAAGTTCCCAGGATATCATTCTATAGGTTCAGATCTGCTACAAAAGTTTTGGTATTTTTATATGTTGTCTTGATGCTTAGAGTTACTCATGGTATGGTAAATTCTTGAAGAATTATTTGTATGGTTGTTGTGAGGTTTGGATATGGTAGATGTTGGTTGGTTGGTTGGTTGAGTGGTTATGTTCTGATATAGTTGAGGGACATCTATGTTCTGATATGGTTGAGGGACATCTATGTTCTATGATGGTGTATGCATGAGGAACATGCATAGATTGTTGGATGGTATATATTTTTTTGTGATTGAGATGGTATAGGTTGGGCAGTGATAGGATGGTCATAGTGACAGGTCACAAGTGGATGTGACAATGGTAGAAAGGGTCTAAAGGACCAAAAGTTTGAAGTTTCGAAAACCCTAGTTTTTTGAAGGTGTATGCAGCCTGACAGAGGGAAGGACATGTACATATGTGTGCTACAGTATAGGCAGATCACATACATACATGATCTAAAGTATAAAAAAATCACGTACCTGTTGGCAGATTGGTTTATGTCTAAAAGATGGGTCTTGTACTTTAGGGTTGGATTCCTCACATCTTGGTTGGAGATGAGATCCGCAAGTTGAGTCTTGTTTTCAGAGTTGGAACTATATTGGAATTGTTTCTCTTTTAAATTGATGTTGATAAAACCTTGAGATTGTAGTCGCCTGTAACACATAATACAAAACGTTTACACATATATCTCATGTTCCTTGTGTTCATTATGGTGATGGTTTAATGTTCTTTATTATTTAAGAGTGTTGTTGATACATGGAAGTAACTAAGTACAAATGAATAATATATTTGAAGTGGTTGCTAACTAAGGTTTTGAAAGAAGTGTAAAACGATCCCTACATTGATTCACCCCCCCCCCCCTCCTCTCAGTGTGGTCGGTGTGTCAAACACATAATAGCCAATTTTATGAACTCAATGGTGTACTCTTGCACACTTTCCCCTTGCCTCTTCCTAAAGTGATGCCAACAAATCCACTAATCCTTTAAATACCCAATAGGGTAGAACTAGGATTTGATGATGATTTTAAAAACCTTCCACTTAGTTACTGGTGGATCACCCTCCAACCTAAGTGTCCATGTGTGGATTTCCCACTAGGTTAGTGTGATGCCCTATAATTTTAGTTAGGCAAATGAAATATTTTTCATTTATTCTATATTATTAACACTGAAATAAACTTCTAATTGTTTCAACCATTGATTCAATTTTACAACATCAATCTCACTTTGGTAGGGTTTGATGTTGTAACACCCTGTTTCCCCCAGTTTGTAAAAATAACTATACTGGCCAAGAACTGTGGCAAACTCAAAAATGTGAATGTGAGATGTGAATGGACCTTGTGAAAAAGTTCAATGAATGTGAATAATATTATGAATATATATATATATATATAGAGAGAGAGAGAGAGAGAGAGAGAGAGAGAGAGAGAGAGAGAATGCAGGACTGTTGAGAGGGGATATGCTGAAAAAGAGACCACGATAGTTGAAGTAAGGTGGCAGAAGGCACCTGGAAAGGTGGCGTTAACTTCCACCGAAACCAATACCGTATTTGAACTTCACTGGCCCGGAGAACCAAGAGCGGCTCGTTAGCCCCGAATTAAATGACTCGCAAGGATTGGTAGGTGCATGGCTCCTCATGAGTAATGAGGGATGGGGGGGGGTGAACTGCCCATTCGAAAGCCATCAGGCCTGACCAGCGCGAGGGAAATCACGCCACACGCAACCTTGCAAGAGGAAAAAGGCATGAGGGACAAGCGAGAAGGGGGAAAACACAAGGGGAGGAAGAGAACTCTGGAAAATACAGAGTGAGTGATAGCAGAGAAGGGGGAGAGTAACCCTCATTCTCAATCACTGACAAACAGAGATGCAGTCTCCCAGCATTGTGGTCTTAGCTCGGGGGTGGCTAGTGGTAAATCCTATCGGAATCGCTGAGCCTATGGTTGGGTGGAAATGAGCACCCCTCTCAGCATTTTCACTCACTTCTGGTGTTATCTCTGATAAGTGTTTTACATCTTGCATCGTGAAATTTATATGCTGACATATGTGCTCTTAGTCTGTGTAGTTTTATGAATGGTTTGAGTATAAGACTACCTGTGTAGTGCTTTTATTCAGAAATGGTGGTTACATGCTTATAATGGAAGGGCCGCATATGGCTTATGTGTATAAACAAATTTATATGTATATATGCACATTGAATCAATTCATAATTCAAGTCGTTTCTCAGGAAATCTATACCCTTATTCGTCTCAGGTGATACCCTGGATAAACCTCCCCATAGAGACACCCTTTTGAAAAGCTCAAAAGAGGTATCACTTTGTGTGGAAAGACTCTGCAGAGGCACAGAGGTCGCAGAATCCCTTGAGGATTCGAAGAACAAGTATCAATCGACGGATGAGATCCTGTCGAAAGATCTGTGGTCATTCACGACCGTTAGATTGGAGGAATACATGAGGGCGTTAAGTGCCTTAACCCATTTTTCCTTCGTCTTCATGAGTAGCGAAGAAATCAGGACCGTAGATTTCCAAGGTCCGTGGGAGTATCTGGACCATTGGTTTTTCCACGTCCAGGGAGCAACGGGAGAGTGTACAATGCATGACAGGTCCGAGCCATCAAATCTTGGTTTAAATAGACGACGGTCGTTGGATCTGTCGAGAGTTGCACGAGGATTAAAACCTCACGTGGAGAACAACAGAGCGAAAGTCCCGAAGGAGTTTCATATCGGGAACTCGGCATTTAGGAGTTCGAAGGACAAGAGTCCGAGCACTCGACATTAGAAATTACAAAATGGAAAAGTTGATCTGAGTCATCCGTCTGCGGGAGGACACGTGTCATGGAATCACCCATTTCAGAGATTCGGACACCGGAAGCTAGAGAAGGAAGTCTTTCGACTTCACGAGTAGCTAAGTCGTGAGAGGATTAGGACCGTCCATCTGAGGAGGACAGGTGGCAGAGATCGAGGGATCTCGCGAACTTAGAAGTTCGCAAGGTGAGAGCCCAAGAGTTGGGTGCTCCAACTCATGAAATTGTGAGGAGCGGCGACAGCCGTAGGATCCAGGATGTAGATGACCGTTGGATCAGAGCCTCACCGCGTGTATCGCGCATTCGGAGGATCGAAGGTTGAGTGGACCTCATCTCGACTGTAGAAGTCGTGAAGTGCCGAGAGCCAAGACACGGGTGTGGACACGTGGTAGAACCCCAAGGTGGGGTCCGCGTGGTCGACAGGTGGATATGCGTCTCCTAGAGAAGGGAGTCAACGCTCCATTGATTTCTCACATCTCGGGGATTCGTGGGATAAGAGCGTGAAGGCTCGACGCTTCAACCTATGAAGTTGCGAATAGCGAAAAGTGTCAAGGAAGGAGTCAACCCAGCATTGACTTGTCGCATCTCGGGAGATCGCAACAAGAGGGCACAAGAGTTCAACCCATGAACTCACAAAGGTGGGAGTTGCGATAGGCACCGGTATTTAATCCCTAGCCTACGGTTATGTGTGGATGGCGCTGACAAAGAAAGGATTCAACACTCCGTTGACTTCTCGCATCTCGGAGATTCGCAAGATGAGAGTATGGGAGTTCGACGTTGAAACTCGCGAAGTGGCGAGTAGCTAGAGGTGCTAGCACTTAGCCTAGCCGGTGGTCACGCTCTGAAGGTGCTGACAGAAGGAAGCTATACCCATTTCTTGATCTCAGGTATCGCGAGATTGGGAAGGAAGAGTCAGGAGTTGCAACTCGTGAACTCGTGAGATTGCAAATTGCGACAAGTACCTTTTGGGATTAGCCCTTAGTCATAGTGTTGTGGTCACTCGGAGAGGGTCGAACTCGTGCCTAGTGCTTCTCGCACAGGGGAGCTTCCGAAAGGACCTGTGTATCGATTGGAAGGAGATTCCATCTAGGAATCAAAAGAAGCCGCTTCGACTCATAAAAGAAACTGAACGATCCTTAAGACTAGAAGGTCACACAGAGACTCTGTTGAGGAAAAGGTGGCATATGTATCCTGTGCTAAGCCCCGTAGGGTTTCGGGGATTATGTTCCTCGAGAAAAGGTGAAAAAAAATCTATTACGTCATAAGGGTGTGTGACAAATTGGTATTAGATCATGGTTACAACACTCGGGCTGCATGGGCTCATGAATGAGTTGCGCAGAAGCTCCGTTCAGAACACTCCTAAAAAGAGTAACCCCCCCCTGTCTTAACCTTCCTAATCAAAAGACAAAGTTAAGAATGAAAAACCCCTATTGTGTGTGTACATGTGAAAATATAAATTATGTATTGGTTATAAATAAATATACATATTGACTAACAACCATCGTTTTTCCTTTTGCACACAAGCGGAAGATCAACCGCGAGAAATTATCAACGCATAGTATGGTGACTCACCATGAAGTGGGAGAAGGATCCCACAATAGAGACGAAGATTCTGACGAAAGGAGGGCAGTAGGGACCCCTCCAAATCTAGATGAGACTATGAGGAGCCTCATGGTTGAATTACAAAGTTGTAAGGCTAACAATGAAAGAATGATGAAAGAACAAGAAAAGCAAATAGAAATTAACGCAGTTTTACTGCAGAGTTTATCCGATCTACAAAGAAAAATGCAGCATGAACTGGAAACTCAGAAACATGGTCATATCAGTGGCCACACTGAGAGGAGAACCTCGAAAAAGGTCCACCCCATAGGTAAAGGACCAATGCCGAGTGATTTCTCTTAGAAGGAAGCTGGCGACTCAGAAGGCTCTTCTAGCAGCAGAACCAGTTCCTATTCCCAAAAGAAATAGAAGAAGCAAAATCCTTCCAAAGGTCGAAAATTCGAAGAATTCAGAAAGGCCAAACCACCCTCCTTTGACGGTGAAATAAAGAAGGGAGAGGAAGAAGAGGCCTGGCTACTTGGACTATAAGTTCAAGATTTCAAGATTTCAAAAAAGGGGAATTAAATCCCCAAGGTTTAAGAACTATAAGAAGAACCCAAGAATGAGCTTCCCAGCCCGGAGTATGCATCAGCATAATTTTACCTCCTTGAGCGGAAATAAAACTTCTGGACCCATATCAGTGAAGACTGATAACCCGAAGAGAGAGCCTTTGAAATGTTGGGGTTGCGGGGAAGAACATTTATTGAGAGATTGTCCACACCGACAATAGAATAGTCCGAGGATTTATAACATCCAAGAAGCTACTACCGTCAATGATGTGTCTAGGAGTGTGCCACAAATTTATACAGCCTTGGATAATAACCAAGCCGACCACCAAGCTTCAGTAGTGGAAATAGAAGGTATGATTTCCAACCATCTAATGTTTGTTTTAATTGACCCTGGTTCAAATTTGAGTTATATAGCCCCTAAAGTTGTTGACAAGTGTAAACTACAGCCACAAAAACATACCAAGACATGGTTTGTACAGTTAACCACTGGCACTAAAAGGAGGATAGCAGAGGTCATACCAGCCTGCCAATTAATGCTGGGTGAATTCCCCACCCAAGCAACCCTTAACATATTACCCCTTGGATCATATGATCTGTTGATTGGTATGGATTGGCTAGCTGCCCATAAATACATATTGGACTGTTACCATAAGACCTTAGAATGTGTAAGTAAGAAAGGGAAGAGGATAACCCTTCAAGGGATCTGAAAATTGGTCTCGGTGAGACAAATATCATCTCTGCAAATGAGAAAGTATTGCCGAAAGGGATGTACCCTATATGCAATACAGGTGTTGAAAACAATTGAAGATGACAAACCAAGCCCTGACGATCACCCTATCCTGAGAGAATACAAAGATGTGTTTCCGAAAGAGGTATCGGGTCTACCTCCGAGAAGGGACATAGACTTCTTGATAGAACTTGCACCGGGAGTGGTGTCGGTGTCTAGGACACCCTACTGAATGAGCACAGCTGAGTTAGTTGAACTCAAGTTACAATTAAAATAAATGATGGATAAGGGCTATATTTGGCCCAGCATGTCTCCATGGGGAGCACCAGTCCTGTTCATGAAAAATAAGGACAGTACCCTTAGATTGTGTATAGATTATAGGCAACTCAATAAGGTAACCATAAAGATCAAGTACCCCTTACCCAGGATTGATAACATGTTCGATCAATTAGGGGGTGTGTCCATTTTCTCAAAGATTGATTTGAGGTCGGGATACCATCAAGTCCGAATCAAGGGTGAAGACATCCATAAAACTGCTTTCCGAACAAGGTATGGTCACTATGAGTTTGTGATGGTGCCATTTGGGTTGACCAATGCCCCTGCGACTTTTATGTGCTTGATGAACAATGTACTCAACAAGTTCTTAGACAAATTTGTGCTTGTCTTTATTGACGATATATTGATTTACTCCAAGAACATAAAAGACCATGAAGAGCATCTTAGACTTGTGCTGCAAGTGCTAAGAGAACATCAGCTCTATGCCAAATTCAAAAAATGTGAATTCTTCCAGAAAGAAATACATTACTTAGGCCATGTTCTCTCCGAAGAAGGAGTAGTGATAGACCCTAACAAAATTATCTCTATCATGGAATGGCCTACCCCAAAGGATGTTTCAGATATCAGATCCTTTATGGGATTAGCAGGATACTATAGGAGATTTATAAAAGGATTCTCCAAGATTGGTTGTCCAATCACTGCCCTCCAGAAGAAGGGGACAAAATTCTTGTGGACACAAAAATGTGGAGAAAGATTTCAAACCCTGAAACGTCTACTGACCCATGCACCCGTGCTGAAAATCGCAGACCCAGAAGCTGACTTGCTCATGTGCACAGATGCTTGTAAGGAAGGACTCGGAGGAGTCCTTATGCAAAAAGGAAGTGTGATCTGCTATGAATCCCAAAAATTGAACGAGCATGAAGTAAACTATGTGACCCATGATCTAGAACCGGCTTCCATAGTGCATGCCTTGAAAATGTGGAGGCATTACCTCCTAGGAAGAAAATTTGTACTTATGACAGATCCCTATGGATTTCGATACCTGTTTGATCAACCAAAGCTCAATGCTAGACAAGCTAGGTGGATGGCCCTCCTTAGCGAGTTTGATTTCGAAATCAAACACATTAAAGGAAAGGAAAATAGGGTGGTCGATGCCCTTAGCAGAAGTATGAAAACAAT
>WSFP011162966.1:0-78289 GCA_009831015.1 Picea engelmannii | reverse complement strand
CTACGGGGGTTTCCATATTTTTTTGAAAACTCTAGAAATTTAAATAAAATTTCAATATTTTTTTAAATCTTTCTTCTTCGTCATTATTAGAATCTCCAAAATATTCATCGCTTGAATCCGTAATACAGTTTCCATTTTTTTTAAATATCTAGAAACCATAAACTCTATGTATATTTTTTTGGGGTGCCTAAAATTTTCAGTTTTTGAAAGAAGTTCACTGTTTCTACTCTGAGTAGGAGCTTTCTTAAAACAGAAAAATACCTCTCTGCCTTGGATGAATACCTATGATCTGTAATTAGGGCTTTTTCTTCTTCACATACAGGTCTGTCTGGTTCGCGCGGGTGTTTTTTTTCTTTTTGGACCGACACTTAATGCTGCATCTTTGGATATGGCATTCAAGCATTCTAGGGCATATAAATGTACCTCTATCTTCCACGTTCAAAAACGTTCTCCGTGTTCTTTGGGGCGTATTTACCCTAGAACAACGCCTTCATGCTTCTGTCTTCTCTTATGTCCTCGCACAGGGTCTAGTTTTGCCACTTCTGCTGGCATTTATAACTGCATATGAAATCCTTCCTTATGCTAAGGGCTTGTTAGTCCATGTTATTTTATTTTGTATATCTCCTCACACAACGCTTTTAAAAGGGATCTCAGTGCTATAAGTTCCGGAATGATCAATCACATTTGTATTCCGAATGACTAAATTTTCCTTGCATTCGTGTATTGATCAAACACGATTTGTGAATCTTCTTCTCTGCAAATGGCGGCTCACACTCAATAATCATCTCTCATTTCCTTCGGCAGTGTTTGTCTACTGTGCATAGGACTTCTCTCTTGGCAGTCGGGCGCCTCTTGGCGGCATTTTTATATACCAATGAACAGTCCGCTTTCTTTTGGGGACGTATGTCTTAAAAAAATTGTATTGTTCTCCTTGTAGTCCCTGCCACACAGAGTATACCATTTGAGAAATCTGTATACCTTTTGAGAAATCTAATATTTTTTTATTTTGAGTAAATTTTACTTCATCCGAGGAAAAAAAATTACATTATGTAGAATATATGAAATCGTGTATTTCGTTGCTCACTATAGAGACTATTGAGCACATAGGAAGAAAATATAGAGCGAAACAAAAACGAACTTTAAGCCCCACATAAAATACATCATGCATAACACGAAACACTCTTTTCACAATAACATTACAGGAGGACGCACAAAAAAACAGTTTTGATGCTAGTAAAGAAAGACACGCATCACTGAGCAGAAAACTGATGCAAAGCCAAATACAGAAAATTAGATAGTATTGTCTGTGGGAGTTGGCTCTTCAATGAAAGGTCTGTGATAGTACTCATAGTGTTTTCCATTGTTAACCTTGGAAATAATCCATTGCCCAAAGCCCATTTAAGTACCTGCTTTAGAGAGCGAATCCGCCTCTAAGTTGTGCTCCTTGTAGACATGCCGCACACAGAAGGACTCAAAAGTGTTCAGAATTCTTAGAACTTCTTCAAGTAAAGAGAGCAATTGAATATTGTGGTATTTCTATGTTTTTCGGGCCCAGTTTATGACTATCATTGAATCACCAAATATCTGAATAGTTTTGACAACTTTTTCCACTGCAAAGAGTAGCAAAAGTTTTAGAGACATTAACTCGGCAAAATTGTTAGTGCATGTTCCCAATCCCATTTTCAGTTTGAAAAAATGACTATCTCGAAGGTAAACCAAAGCACCCCCGCCCCCCTCACCCTCCCCATCAAAGTATGCCCACGCCCAAGAAGAGTCCATCGTTTTCTCCCGAATCACCCTAACAGGGACCACCCCATTCTCTTGTGGAAAATGAGAGACAATATTGAGACCTTGGGCAGCTATAATTTATGGGGTTGAAGGTTTGTCCCAAAAGATGGTTGAGTTTCTTGTGAGCCATGTACCCTAGCTTAGAATCAATGGGAGAGCCTTGACTCTGTGATTTGAAGCATTGGAAACGCATTCTCTCCAGGCATCCTCCACTTAGGAGCCTTGCCATTTACATTCCTAACCCAATTTGGCAGAGCACTCCTGCCATATTTGTCTAACAAAAGGGCAGAGTAAGAATAGGTGTGTCGTTGTTTCCTCATCTGATTTACACAACGAACACCAACTCGGTCCCTCTTTCTGTCTTTGTTTCATTGTGTCCTAAGTGGGCACTTTATTGAAGATCAGGGACCACATAAAGATTTGGGATTTGAGTGGGCATCTAAGCTTTCACAGAGCCTTCCACCACCAAGATGGCTCCTTTAAATGCATGTCAATATTGAGTTGAATGTATCCCAATTTCGGAGTGTATATGTCGTGATCTAGGATCTTTTCATCGATATGACTTATTAAAGAATTGTATTAAGTGAGCATAAATTAAAGTGCACCATAAAGAAGGAAAGCTCAATAAAAAAGAGACATAAGCATCAATTTGAACACAAAAACTTGATAACGGAGTTCGTCCCTGGTGGACTACGTCTCTGGGACCTGCTCTCAAATGGGTAGGCCTTTTTTTTAACTCAGCAAAAGAATTTGGCAAAATACATAAGTATACCTCATTATGGAATTAAGCTGTAGAAGTTTTGCTCAGATCGAAGAAAAAAAACAACACAGTTTAATTTGTGGCGTCGAAATACCCAAAAATCATTGTCTCCACACTTCAATATGACTCTAGCACTCCTAGGCCCATTAGAAAACTCGTCTCGGTTTCCATGCCTACAACCTGCAATTAATTCATTAAAATTTGCCTCAAAATTCGTGCCATGTACGGACTAGTGTGCACCCTTTTTTTTCCCCCGTGCATTGGCAATTTTAGCTTTTTAATAAAGAATGTGGGCGAACTGTCCAACAGAGACCGTTTGGTCTTTTGGCAATTGGAGTTATAATAAGTCGTTTGTTGGGGGAGGTCTCGAGGTCAAACCCGCGGGCCTCCTGTTTTTAACCCTCTGTTGTAACAAAGGAATCCGCCACCGGATTTGGCGCTCTGCTTGGCGGATTGTTTGGGGATCACTGCTAACTCTAGAGGATAGTTTGGTTGTTTGTTTGTATACGGTGGAATCTTGACACTCGTTTTGGTAGGAGCCCCTCCAACTTTAGCGAATCGGTACTAAAATGGCAGATTAGGGTTGGTCGTTGGCCAACCCCCCTTTTAACTTGGGATTTTGGTTATTAGCCCTCATTGGTCATTTTCCCGCTGCCACGTGGTGACCATTCATTGGTCCATGTCATCTAGTTGCACGGTCATCCTACCACATCAGCTTGCAACGTATTGTATGGACTGCCATGTGGTTGTACGAACTGCCACATGGCACTTTCTCATTGGTCTGTGTGTCATTCTGAAAATGCCAAATTTGAGTGACACGTGGCAGCCTCTGGTGCTGCCACATCATCATGCTAACATCATCATGACACATGTCGATCTATGATTGTGCCACATACCATGTATGGACGCTGATGTCATTCGTACTGATGATGATGTCAGTAGTACGGATGTTGACCCATCCCCGCTGACGGGGCTAGGTTGACCAAAACTTTGACCACGGATATCTTTCGATCCGTAACTCCGTTTGATGAATTGTTTACACTGTTGGAAAGTTTGTGGCACTTTCTTCACTATGATGCCCATTTTGCTGAGTTTTGAGGACTTTGAATTTTTGCCCTTTTCTATTTGTTGAGGCCATTTTTAGCTTCCTGAGATACTTCTGAGAACTCTGAGTCATTCCTAGGCCTCCTTGGATCCTTTCGGATCATACCATGCGGAGCAAATTTCCAAACTAATCCATCCTCTTTGTCCATAATTTGAATATGAGATACTTTTAGGGCTCTTGTATAATTGGTCCAGAGGGTCAAGGAAGCCTCCCCAAGCCCCCACTGACTTGAGTCCTTTCACTCTTGGCTCCATATTGTGGTGCGATGTAGGTCAATGATCTAATTGAGGTAGAAATAACCTTGAGTATTCAATTGTTGGATCAATTCTAGAGGGAGAAGATGTTTGTCCTCACTACCTAGCCACAAATCTATTCCAATACGCACCTTTGAGCCATTTCCAATGCGCCAGACAAGTCCTTCCCTGACAACATCAAAGGAGTTGATGACCGCCTTCCAGATAATTGACACATTGATCTCTTCTTTAGTGGAATTCTAATCCATTCCTCGATTGAATCTGGATAGATATATTTTTGTGTGACCACATTCGTCCATAGACTTTCTATTGTGATCAATCTCCAACATGATTTTGTTGCCAATGCTATGGAGAATATAAATATATATTTTAATCCCCATCCTCCTAACATTTTTGGAACTGCCAAAGATTCCCATTTGACCCATGGTAGGACAAAATGGTCCTGTGTGCCAGCCCATAGAAATTTAAAGCATAATCGCCTTGCATTTTCTAGCACACCTTTGGGAATCCATGTTAGGGACATCCAGTATACTGAGATGGCTTCCAGAACCAACCTCCCTGCTCTAGAGAACCACCTGAAACTCTAGAGTTCTTGCCTTAATTTCATTTTTTAATTAGTGTAAAGATATAGAGATAGGAAATAAATTATTGTACAAGTAAATATATTTGTTAAAACTAAAAATAAACAAGGCTACGTGGCAGCGTAGTCCCTGTCAAATTAAATAGGTGCAGGACAGTAATCGTATAAGCATATAAAAAATATGTATATTTATGAACTATGATATATTTTGTTAACAAACATTGGTTCTTTGTACATCTACTATGATATATTATGTTGACAAACATTGGTTCTTTACACATCTAGATAAAGCACATATACTATAAACTAAGTGGGATTTGTGCAAAATTAAAGATAGAAATTGCAGTTCTATATGGAATTATTAAGCATTGTATCAATAACATTTTTGCAACAACAACAATGAATGAATTGGGAGTGGTCGGAAGAGAGAGGTCCCAAGAAGGGGAGTAAGGTATGACATAGGCTAGTCTGTCTTGGTATTACCCAAGGAAGGGGGAACATGCAAGAAGGTGGCTCTATTATGTGGCTTTATGCTAACGTATTTTTTCCACCTTCTATGATAGGCAACAAACATAACAAAGCTAGCAACAGAGCTCGCTAGAGTGGAGGTAGAGTTAGAACCAATGAATGTGCCCATTTCCTCTTAACGTTTGTACTTGTAATGGCAGAGGTTGCGACACCGTCTTCATCTCCTTCGACGGCAGAGGTGACAGATTCATCAGCATCGATATCTTCATCTCCTTTGGGCAAGTGTCTTGAACACGTAATATTGTGTTGCATGTGGGTGTAGATGGCAATGACCATCAAAGAGTTTGAAAGTAGGCGATGTTGTCTTCTCCAAAGGCGATGACAAACCGGTTCCCAAAACTCCACCTCTGCAAAGTTATCTAAGTTCTTACTTAATGCATTGTTGTCCTTTATAGATTGCATTTAATGAAAAATGATTTTTCCCAAAACTCTGTCATCGGCCCGACAATAACGCTTCAATTCTTTGAACCAATAACATTGCAAAGAAATATGTTTTTTTTTAATATATAAAACATAAAATTCCAAACTAAGCTAAAAATTTAGGATAAAATGTTGATGTTTGAAAGTCGAATAGAACTAATACATCATCAAACAATGAACTCATCGCTATTGTCCCTATGCAGGGACTAATAAATAACAATATATAATCTAAATTTTAATTCGGTGCATTTTGTTGAATGGCCAATAACTTTAAATGTAAATGTAGGGGTGTATTTGGTATGGACAAAATTAAGTAGTTGGAAATTTATGGTAGACATCGGTATGGCCATCGAGCAGGTATGGATGTAGTTGTGCATGCCTACCTTGCATTAACTTTGTTGCATCCACTAGCACTTTGTGCCCTCTTCCTTGAGAACTGATGCATAGACATATCAGGCCTATGGGTATTATGCCACATTCATTGCAAACCCTAGGTTGAAAATTAATGGCATAAAACCCCTACAATATTTCCCTACTTTTGTGCAATCACGCACACCAACAGTGAGTCCAAGTGCTTAGGTGATAAAGGAATGAATGTTTCAATGAAGTGGAGGGACGTGGAAAATTATAGGTGCTTCATTTATGTTGAGTGGTTTGTAGTTATAAATGTGTTTGGTATGATTATCACACATTGGCTTCTTTTTTCACATAGGGTTACCTCACATTTTTTGTCACTTCCACCTGCAATTCCTTCTTCCTCACCTTAGGAAACTCCCCCTCTTACTTGGTTTCCTACCTCCACCAATCTCCTCTTGCTTCACTGCGCACTTTCATCAATCCCTAACAAACTTTTGCATAATGACTTTGGCAGTGATGGTTGAGGGAGATATTGGTTTTAAGTAAGAGAGGGCGAAAAGAAAATGCTTCTTGATTTTTCTCTCTTGTTGGTTCAAAAATGTTGAAACTACCTCACTCAGGGTCGTGGAAGCATTTTATTCCACTGATATGAAAATGTAAGGCTTGAATATTTTTAAAATTGTAAGTGAAATGGTATGTGCCTGGGTAATAGGATCAAGTTACAAACACATAAAGATTAATGAGTTTTTTTACTTAATCATGAGCAACATAAATAGTGATAAACAACCATCATAATACACACATTAACACAACAAAATGATACAGGAGTTCACCCCTCTCTTGGGCTACATCTCCTGGTCCACCTTCCAATGGATATTTTTCATTAATGCTCAAAGTGTCAAAATTAGTGCTTTACAATGCTCAAAATGAGAGATGGATGGCTTCAAAGACTCCAGAACGTCCAAAAACCCTTAATTGGGCTCTTCCTGCACTTGGTTTGGCAAAAAACTAAGTTGGAATCACTCCCTGGAAGTTTTTCCTAATTCTTTGTTATCTTTGCTCGCAAAAACGCACCGAGACTGACTGAACTTGAATTCTGGGCGTTTCTCGTGCCAAAAACCCAGCACACGCGCCTTCCCGCAAAATTGGGCATTATGTTGCAATGTTAGCGCCTCGAAGGGTGGAAGTGTTGGTCGCATGGAACCCAGGTGTCCAGGGCCTATGTGTTAAACCCGCCACCCATTACACAATTGAACGAGGGTCTCACAAATGTCTTGTCGCATGGTCAAAGGACCGTTGGAACAGTTGACAAGTGTCCTAGCTACACTGTTTGAAAACCCGCGTGAAGTTGTGTGAGGTAAGGTTACATGGCAGAACCCAGACCACACGTGAGATATGCCATACAACAACATTAATAAGAGTCATGCACATAGTGGCTAAGAAACAAACTGCGAGCAGGCTGATAGCTCGTTCCTTGCCAAGTTGTTGACGTGTCCCCGGAGGTCGCGGGTTCCAACCCCCGCGAGCAAAAACCAACCTTTTACACTATGAAGGGGGTGCCATGTGGCATCCCATGTCTGGGCCACGTGGCACCATTCTATTGGTCCAGTAAACTGCCACATAACCATTTCTAGCTCAACAACTGACATGTGTCATCATGTGATAAGTCCAACTCAGTTGCCACATCAGCCTCTGCCACGTGTCGGCACGACCACCTGCCACGTGTCCAGTACGAACATGCCATGTCAACAGTAAAGCCATGATACGTCAGCATCTCTACATAGTAAGCAGTCCATGTCACCCTGCCATGTGTCAGTAAAGTCAGTTGTCATGTCAACAATACATACATGCCACATCATCATTGTACGAGTTGTACAGTCAACAAAATTTTTCTTATTTGGCAAAGAGGAAAAAATGCGATATCTCACTCATACGACGTCTGTTTGAACCCATTCAAGTTGCGTTGGGATCATGAGGATGAGACCTAGGCACGTGTCTGTTTTGAAGCAATTCCGAGCACTTTGATTTTTGACCATATTTTGATCCCCTAGATCACTCCTCTCCATTGGGAAGATTTTGGACATCCAAAAGACTACTTTCAGTCTATCTGAAGACGAGGGTACAGTTCCCTCACCTTTCTAACCTCAATCCACTTGGCCTTTCTTAGATTTGTGCCTTTAAGACCAACTCGAAGGTATTCCACATTCCCTCGTTTTGAAGTTCTCGTCCTCCTATCAAGGATTGTGTCTTCATGCAATTTTGTAAGAAATTATGGCAAGAAATCATATATAGAAGGAATCTGAACATGCTCTCCTTGATCATCAATCAAAGGAGACTCATATAATCTCAAATTCTCAACATTGACAAATGCATACATTTGCATATAAGGAGGCAAATTCAAACATAAGGCATTGTTACCAATCTTTTCAAGAATCTTGAAAGGTCCATATCTAATCGGTTTCAATTTTTTACCTTCTCCTTTAAGCCTCTCTTTGCTAATGTAAATCCAAACTTCATCTCCAACTTGGAAACTGTGATCAACACGATGCTTGTCATGTCTTGTCTTATACTTGGCTTGGCTCTTTTCCAACTGTTCTTGTACCATTTGATGCACCAACTGAATTTGTTCATTGAACTTTTTTGCCCTATCAATGTCATATTGACCATCAATAGCAATTTCTTTCCCAAAGATAAAATCTAAAGGAGATTTGGGCAAATAACCAAAACATGCCTCAAATGGAGATGTTTGATTTGAAGAGTGCTTAGCCCAATTGTAAACATGTTGAATGTAGTGTAGGTGCTCATCTCAAAGCTTAGGATGCTTGCTGCAATAACCACGAAGAAGATGCATTGTTGTTCTATTAACCACTTATATTTGACCATCGGTTTGTGGATGAAAAGTTGTGCTCTTTTTCAGCTTGGTGTCCACGAGTGCCCATAATCTTGACCAAAAGTTCCCAATAAATCGAGAATCTCGATCAGAAATAATGGATTTAGGCAACCCAAAATGTACCCAAACATGTTGAAAGAACATATATGCCGTTTTCTCAACTGTAACCTGCTTCTTACAAGGCATCAAAATACACATTTTGTTGAAATGATCAACCACAACATAAATATAATCATTATTCTTTTTAGACATAGATAGACCTCCTACAAAGTCCATGGAAATGCTTTCCCAAGGACAAGAAGGAACCAGAAGTGGAGTATACAAACCCAACTTTCTATTTCTAGGCTTGCTTGTAGCACATAAAGAACATCCTCTTACATACCTTGAAACACTTTCATTCATTTTAGGCCAATAGCAATACCTTTTCAAATTAGCCACCGTCTTGCCTACACCAAAGTGGTCAACAATAAGAGAAGAATGGGCTTCCCTTATGATGTTGACTCTTTCACCTTGTGGAATACATAGCTTGCCAAGATGATACAACAACTTATCATGCACATGGTAATCCAATTCCTTAACTTGGTTAGAATGACACAATGTTGCATAAACCTCTTTAAAATCAACATCTAAAGCATATTGTTCAACATAACTCTCATGCATGATAGAATTATGCTTAAGAATAACTGAAGCACTAACAATAGGCCTAGAAAGCATATTAGCAACTTTGATATAAATGCCCTTTTTATACCTTATAAGCAAGTGGAACTGTTGTAGAAAACCCATCTATTTGAAGTGTCTTGCTTATTGCAGCTTTGTTTGTGATTGTAAGTATTGCAATGGTTGATGATCTATGTGAATGATGGTTTCTTTTCCCAACAAATAATGTTTCCATTTTTTCACACTTTGCACCAATGCATACAACTCCTTGTCATAAGTAGGATAGTTAATCACAACACCATTAAAAGTTTTAGAATGAAAACAAATGGGCTTACCATGTTGCAACAAGAGTGCTCCCATTGCATAATTGCTTGCATTTGTTTGGATCTCAAATAGTTGTCTCAAATTTGGAAGTGCAAGAATTGGAGCTGACCTAATCTTCTCCTGCAATGCATCAAATGCTTTTTGTTGCTTGCCTCCCCATTGGAAAACTTGCTTGATGCTTGTCACTGCATGTAATGGAGTTGCAATTGAAGAGAAGTTAGCAATAAACTTTCTCCAATATTGGGCTGCTCCCAAAAAGTTTCTTACCTCTGTCACATTGTTGGGCTTTGGCCAATCCAAAATAACTATGACCTTGAAAGGATCAATTTTTAGTTCTCCTCCTCCAACAATATGCCCCAAGTAAACAAATGAGGTCTTTCCAAACTCACATTTAGACATCTTCAAAAACAAAGTTTCCAAATTCTTACTAGCATTAACTAATCTCTTCATTTGTCCAGCATTTACAAGTGACAAATTCAACTTCTTTGTATGTCCTCTAACAATGTACTCAACTCCATTTTTAAACAAATGATACTTGTTCTCATGACGATGAAAGATGGCTCTCCTATCATATAAGTATGGGCTTCCCAACACAATACCACCGATATCCAACATAATAACATCAAGCTCTACCTCATCTATAAAATTTGTAGTGATGGAAAATCTAAGTTTATACCTTCTTGTCACATGCAATTTGGCATTGTCACATATCCATCCTAGAGGGTATGGTTTAGGACGTGGACTAGTTTCCAATTTTAGTTTCTTGACAATGTCTTCATACATGAGGTTTGCTTGAGATCCAATATCAAAAAGAGCATCTATCTTTGTATGCTTTGAAATCACCCATATGTGGAAAAGCTCTATTTTTTCTTTTTCCTGTTGAGTTTCATTGGGGCTATTACTACTTGAAGAACTAGTACTTGCAATAGAGTCCTTACCTTGAAAACCCATGGTTGTAATCTTTGTTTCATCACCCAGATCATAACCTAAATCATGTTGTACGGTTGCAATAGTCTTTGGTTTCCCCTTATGGATGAACTTTTTGGATCTTTTTTCAGGATGAAGTTTCCAACAATGGTCTTCATCATGGCCATCTTTTGAACAATGTTTACATGTGAGTTTATCTCCCTCTTTCTTGATTGAAGCATTATTTCTTCCATTTCCCTTGAACTTCTTCTTTCCCTTGTCTCCATGAACAAAAGGTTTCCTGCTGCCCTCTTGAGGTTCATTCCTCCCTCTTACTTACAAATGAGTTGCCTATACACAAACTTCATCTAGACTTGTAGGGTTAAACATAAGTATTGTGTGCCTCAAGTAGCTATGCAATCCTCCAATATATTTGAGTAAAGTTTTTTGAGAAGACAAATCTATATGCAAAATCAAATCTCTTCTTCTAAATTCTTGAGTGTAGCTTTGAACACTTTTCCCTTTATCTTGTCTAAAGTTTTGCCAATCCATAATAGCTTTATGCTTTTATGCTAATGGATAAAATGGTCTTTGAAGTACAACAATAAAATCATTCCAAGAGGATAAAACTTTACCACGTTTCTTCATGTGCTCTTGAGTTTTGGCCTCCCACCAAATGAGTGTTGCACTGTCCAATCTTAAAGAAGCAAGTTGAATCCTAGTTTCATCATCTTTGATCCTTTGTATCCTACAATACACTTCAATCTGACGAATCCAATTATCCAATTTCTTAGCATTTACCTCTCCATTGTACATAGGCAATTCAAACTTAATATCAAGCTTAAGAAAAGGAGTTTGTAGAGGAGTTTTACCATGTTCTTTTGGAGAATTTGGAGGTGGCTGTGAAATGGTAGAAGAGGTGGAATATGGAGGTGAAGGAGGTGGAGAATCACCATTCCCTCCATTTCTCTTTGGAGTTTTATCACCACTATCTCCATTACCCTTTGGAGGGTTTGAACTTTCACCTTGCAATCTTGCATTTCTTTCTTGAAATAAAACTTTCACCATCTTTTTCATATCATAGAAAGCTTTTCTCAAAGTTTAATCCTTTGAAGGAAGAATTTCACGATTCTCCTCATGAGCCATACTTAGTGAATATCTCCTTGAAGCTTGAGGTGACTTGGCAGTTCTCCTTATTGACATTTGAGAACTTGGCTCTACAAGTTGACCTTCTCCTCTTGTGAGCTTCAACCTTGTAAGCATCATAAAACAAATACTTGCAAACAATCAAACCTTCAAAAGCCTAAGCTCTAATACCAACTTGATCTTAAAATGTAAGGCTTGAATCTTTTTAAAATTGCAAGTGAAATGGTATGTGCTTGGGTAATAGGATCAAGTTACAAACACATAAAGATTAATGATTTTTTTTACTTAATCATGAGCAACATAAACAATCATAAACAACCATCATAATACACACATTAACACAACAAAATGATAAAGGAGTTCACCCCTCTCTTGGGCTACATCTCTTGGTCCAGCTTCTAATGGATCTTTTTCATTAATGCTCAAAGTGTCAAAATTAGTGCTTTACAATGCTCAAAATGAGAAATGGATGGCTTTAAAGGCTCCAGAATGTCCAAAAACCCCTAGTTGGGTTCTTCGTGCACCTAGTTTGGCCAAAAACTGAGTTGGAATCACTCCCTGGAAGTTTTTCCCAATTCTTTGTTGTCCCTGCTCACCAAAATGCACCCAGACTGACTAAACCTGGCTTCTGGGTGTTTTTTGTGCCAAAAACCAACACATGTGCCTTCTCGCAAAATTGGGCATTATGTCGCAATGTTAGCGCGATTAGCGCCCCGAAGGGCAGAGGTGTGGGTCGCATGGAACCCAGGTGTCACCTAGGCGCTAAACCCGACACATGTTGCATGGTTGAACGAGGGTCTGACAAGTGTCTTGCTGCATGGTCAAAGGATCATTGGAACAGTTAACAAGTGTCCTGGCTACACCGTTTGAAAACACGCGTGAAGTTGTGTGAGTTAAGGTTACATGGCGAAACAACATACAACAGGGGGCGCCCCAGCCCGGACCCCGCGCGAGCTATACCATACAACCACGTTTAATAAGAGTTATTCGCATAGTGGTTAAGAAAAAAACTGCAAGCGAGTCGGTAGCTCGTCCCCTGCCAAGTTGTTGATGTGTCCCTCGAAGGTCACGGGTTCCAACCCCCGCGAGCACAAACCAACCTTTTACACTATGAAGGGAATGCCACATGGCAGCCCATGTCTGGGCCACGTGGCTCCATTCTATTGGTCCACTAAACTTCCACGTAACCATTTCCATCTTAGAAAATGACATGTGTCATTATGTAATAAGTCCAACTCAGTTGCCACGTCAGCCTCTGCCACATCACCTCTGCCACGTGTCGATATGGCCACCTGCCACATGTATAGTATGAACAACCCACGTCAGCGGTACGACCATGCCACGCCAACATCTCTACACAGTCAGCCGTCCATGTCACCCTACCACGTGTCAGTACAGTCAGATGCCACGTCAGTAGTACGAACATGCCACGTTAGCACTGTACGAACTGTACAGTCCGCAAAATTTTGCATGTTTGGTAAAGCAAACAGAACACGATATCTCACTCATATGACGCCCATTTGAACCCGTTCAAGTTGCATTGGGATTGTGAGGATGGGGCCTACACACGTGTTCATTTTGAAGCAATTCAGAGCACTTTGATATTTGAGCATTTTTTGATCCCCTGGATCATCCACAAACACAATGACATGTAAGTTTTACTTGCATGCAAAGTTGATATTGTCAAGAAAAAGGAGAAAAAAAATACTCTTCTATGTAGCTTGGTTTTTTCATGAAGTTTTTGGTGAACTGGTTTACTACCAACTCTTGTTTACACTTGTACCCATTAAACCCCACACTCTCTGATGCCAAATATGTTGTGTATTTGTATTATTTTCACATGAAGATTTTCCCTAATTATTGTTGGGCATATTATATGAGTTGTTTTTGTTGTTATGGCTCGTACCTAGTAATAAAATGAAGAAATCATTGTTTTATTATCTGTGTAAGCAACATTTTTTTTTTCTTTTCTTGAGCTAACAATAGCCCATCTCTCATTTGGTTTCCCTTCGCACCCACAAATGGCATCCAATTTGCCTATGTTGAATACAAGAAAGAGTAAGAAAAACAACAGATGGGTTGAAAGCAATTCAACATCCCATGCTTGCTCTGAACTATGTATCCTCTACCTCGATCTCTTCCCAATTATTAAATACATTCCTCCTTGTGTTAACGAGCCCCATATCATATAAAATATGTATTTATTTGTTCTATTATTAATTGCATTAACAAGCATGGGTTGGAATATCTGCATCATTGTTGATTAACTTCATCCTTCTTCAGGGGTAGAAAGTGTGTGTGGGGGGGAAAGGGGGTAATTTGTAATCACAGAGGACATATCGTAATCAATTATACCTGGGGTCTATAATCTATCACAAATAATGAAGCAGAGGCGTATGCCCTCTTCGAAGGCATCAAATTGGCTCAGTCGATTGGGATTTAAAGGCTAACAATCTGTGGAGATTCCATGATGGTAATCAGGGTGATTTTCTAAAAGAATATCGTCGGAGGTCATGTTTACTTTGGCGTAATTTCAAGGTTGTTACACATTATTTTGGTCATCATAGTGATCCATTGACAACATGTGTTCATGTTCCCAAAAAGAGCCTTTCTCCATGAGGAAAGTGACTGGCTTTCTCTTCCAAAAAACCCTATTAAGGAAGGTAATCGCAGGCTGCACCATAAGCAGGGTGCGACGATGCCTAGTCGTCGCACTCTACCCTAAAACTAGTTTGTGATGTCTCCGCAGGTTGCTCTACTATTGGGGTGTGACGATGTCAAAAGGATAATAAAAGGTCAACCTTCATGAAAGTTCTAGAAGGGGATCTTCTAGAAGGTGAGGTGGCATCCGTATGGTTGGGATCCTACTCGCTTCTATGATTTGGTAGGATCATCCTAATCTCTTTAACCATCTCTCTTTCCCCTATATAAAGAAGGATTTCTCATGGAAAAGGCTAAGGTTAATGAAGGTTGAATAAGGCTAAGATTGTATGGAGAATTATGCATTGGGTCATTCTTGAGAGCTTCATTTCAGTTTATCAAGTCATTGTAGATCTTCTTCATTCAAGATTGGAGAAAGTGTGTGTGTTGGAGCAAAGGGTCATCGGAAGGGGACCTTGTAACATCAAGGCTTTGGTTGTAATCTCCACTTTCACTTTAATATAATACARTGATATGTTTYTTTCYCGTAAAACTTATCTCGTTTTATTGTATGATTCCTTGATCACATACATAGGTTCTCTTTGAGCGTGCTATATTTCTTTCACTTTGGTTGGCTTGTGTTCCCTTGCAGATCCAATATCACAGGAGCACTGGAGTGAAGCTAGGACAACAACGACAAGAGGAAGCGATATTTAAATGGTATGTTGCTCATCTCTTGTTAAACAATAAACTCAATGATTAGAGCTTAGGGAAAGCATCATATTATGTTCTGTTTTGTTCTAGATCTAGGTGGATCCAGGGAGATCTGCTTATGTCTGCATTTACCGATAAGTCCCATAACAAAATTGGCGACCATACTGGGGATACGACCTCCCTTTGATTTTTTGCTTCCCATTTTCCTTTAGCCTGTCTTCCTCTCATAATTTTCATTCTCTGAGATTGTGGATGATCCATCTAGACTCCCTGGGTTTAGAAGTTCTTTTGGATTTTTTGTCTTTCTCCCAATTTTTTCAAATTTACAGAGATTTTCGCACTGTACCTTACTGACAGCTTGCGATGACCCTGAGACATCGCCCCCTGCTTAGCCAATCTAGTGCGATGACATCACACTCTGCTTTGCCAGTGGCCTGCGACGACTCTTGCTCGTCGCACTGTGTCCTATACCCAACCTGTGATGATTCCTGTAGGTTTTGATGGAGTGGGTCATTTTGTCTTTTACCACCCATATTTGTCTTAGAAGCCTGAGGTGAACTTCCAATGCCCATTATTGATTGATTCCTTAGTTTAAAGCTTGCTTCTGGTTGGTTTTCAGTAATTGAAAGTCTTTCTTTGCTTTTTGAAAGTTTTTGCTCATACTCGTTGTCACAAGGATATAATATCGGATCATCATCTGGGTGCTTGTTTGACAAAGGGTCTTTGGTTTGTTTTGAGTTTTGGATTCATTTTGTTTGTCAGATTGTTTAATGATTAAGGAACACTTTTTGTTTGCTTATGTCAAGAGTTTTTCTTGTCTTTTTCATTTTTGTTTACAATGTGAACTTGATTTGGGAATGGTATTGAGAGTGTCTTGATTTTCTTGAATTTCATTTTCCTTTCATTATCACATCTCTAATTTTGTCTTAGAAAGGAAGAACCGAATTCATTTATTCTTTTAGCAATCTTTCATAAGAAAAAAAATTACATTCGAAATATTTGTAAAGAGAAGAAATTGGAAAATTTGTAGTTCATGATTGTTTGGAATTGTGTTCATTCAGAATTAAGAAATTGCAATTAGTAGCTTGATGTACTTCGAAATAAAAATGCCTTCTCCCTACTGTAACTAGAGTTCATTGAATTGAAAATTGCACATTCATCTGTTTTTGCATTTTTTTTTGGTAAAGGCCAAAACATCAACAGTTTCTTAGATTTTATTATTGAGTGTTGTTTGTTTTCTCTAGTTGGCCATCTATTGTTTTCATTCTTTACTCGGTTCAGTCGACATCGACCTTCGTCGTTCATGTAGGATGCAAGGGCTACCCCCAGAAGATTCAGAAGGCTACCAACCTTTGCTTCCTAATTCACCAAAAGGCTCTTCAGAGGGAGTAGTCAACCATGAAGTTGCTTTGGAAGTTGGAAGCACACACTCCTTTGAAGGATTTTGAATTGTTTTGGACTCCTTAGAGGCTTTCTGCCTCCCTGTCAATTCGACATTGAGTGTTGTACAAAATCCATGTATGCTCTGGATGAACTCATCAGGAGAAATTGTTGTTGATGAAAATTTTGAAGTACCTACTGGACCTAACGCAAGATCTGGAGTAGAGGATCCACATTTTCACAGTGAATCTTTTAGGACATTGGCTCACACTATCGGAACTTCTAATCCTAGTTCCATCCCTTTGACAATATGTGATCTTTACGGTGACCTAGGAACGAGTCCTGATCGACCTATGGCATCGCAAATGCCTTAGACGTATGTTACCTATACGGTACCTTTAAACCATTTTACTGGTACTACTAGTAGTGTCACCACCATTTCAGACCAAATATTGATTGGTTCTCACTCAATCCCTACTCTTCAGATGGCCCATTCTACTATGGTCTCGCAAGCTATCACGATTCCTACCAGAAATGTGGTTATCTCCTAAGCTTCGATTGGGACACCACTTCCATCTAGACCAAATCCATCACTTCCCCATGGGTATAGAGCTCCGAAGACTTCCATTGTTATCCCTACCCAGGTTCCATCCAGACTTTTTGTTCCTCCTGGGTATAATGCTGCTGTTTGTTTTGTTCCTACACCTGCCCAGGTTCTCTCTGGAGGGATTTATGTTCCTCCTCCACCTTTGCTTGGAGGATCTGGCCCTAGTGGCTCCAATCCAGTTGGAGACACCAGTCATTCGTTCACTTCTGGTTACCAGATTCCTATTGGAGGTCAACCTCAAGCTGGGGGGCAACCTCAATTTGTGATTCAATCTCAGATCGAGGCACAACCTCAAGTTGGGGGGAAACCTCAAGTTGGAGTCCATAACCCACTTTATGGACAAAACGCGTTTGGATCACAATATCAACTTTAGAACCTTCCTTTCCAAGGAAATCCACAACCGTCTAGGGGGCAACATCCTCAAGTTAACTCTTTTGTACCCCCTAACTTAGGTCAACCATATCTAGGTTCCTTGAATCCCACTTGGGGTCAGGGCATTCAATATAGTGTCCCTTACTAAGGGAACCCCTCTACCCAGCCCAGCCTTGCGTGCTATACGTCCCAAAACCCTCCACAACCGAGTCTGTTAGGACTGTCCAATTATTTGCACGCTGCTTATGGTCCTATTGGTATACCTATGAGACTCCCCCCTCAAAACTACCAGTTTCCACAAGTGAACCGACAGTTGCCTTTCCTGGCCACTTTGGATTTACCTGATCTGTCCAGGATTTTGAATGATCCTATCTTACATTCTCCTTATTGGTCCGTCATACCGGCCAAGTTACCTTCCGAGATTCCTAAATTTGATGATCAAGCATGAGAATATCCTAATAATCATGTTATGACTTTTCATCTGTGGTGTTCATCCAACTCCTTGATGGATGACTCCATCAGACTACGACTTTTCCAATGAACTCTCACGGGTTCGGCAACAAAATGGTACATCGAGTTACCTCGAGGTTTCTTCAATGATTTTAACACCCTAGCCATGGATTTTCTGACACATTACCAGTTACCAATTTGATACGAGACAGGAACTGAAATTTTGAGTTCTTTTAAGCAATCCTCGTCCACTCACATTTCCGATCACATTCATGAGTGGAGGAGAAGAAGACGTTTAATCAAAGTTCCTCTTCTCGATCAACTATTAGCCGAGTGGTTTACCAAATCACTCATTGGACCTATTGCTCGTGATGTCGCCATGGGTGGTGTTGTCACTGAAGAACAGTCGATTAGTCGTGCTCAATATCTCGATCTCGTTTATTCACAAATGGGAGCACTTTACGATTTGATCCATGATGCTCCTGATCCTTCCACAAACCCTACCCCAAAACCTCCAGTAGCCTCTCATGCTGTTGATGGTGTGATTGGCACCTTCCAGGCTGAGACCCAGTCGACGCACGTCAGTCACACCAATCCCAAATCCAATAATTCCAATGCACAAGATACTCCTACTCCTACTCCTTCCACCGATAAGATCGTCGAGGTTAATTTTGTTCAATCCACGCCTGGCAGGAAAAATAAAAAAAGAAAGAAAGAAAGGAAAGGGTAAGAATAAAGAGGACAAGAATAATAATCCACAATCCGATAAAGCCAAAAAACAAATCGTTGATGAGAAAGACAAACGTAAACCTCGTTACCCCTGCCTTATTTGTGGTGATGATCATTACACAAAAGATTGTCCAAGATGTGTCGAAGTTACCAAGTTCCTCCAAGGAATCGGGAAGCCTTCTACACCTGTTGTTTTGTCACAACCTTTCCCTTCTCAACAACAAGCCCAATTGGTCAATCAAGACCAAGATACCCCTTCTACTTCATCCTATGTCCTTATGTGTATTGGTGACTCTAAAAAGAACGAAGTTGTAGTCGCAACTCGAGCCAAAGATTACTCTTCGTTAAAGGAGAAAGTTGATGATATACCACCTTCGTTGGTTAAACCTTCTCCCTTGACTTCACCTCCCAACGGTCATCTTCATCTCAAATGACCGGGTGTTGATACAGTCCTTCGCCCTCCTCCCAAGGGCGTTGTTCGAAAGTCTGTGTTTAACCCTCACGTCCGTGCTGCACAAAACTACAATATTGTAGAAGATCTTGCGCAAGCACCCTCTACGATGTCAGCTCTCGAAGTCCTTCAAAGTTGCCTAGCACAACAGAAGGCGTTGTTAAAGGCCATCAGTGGAATTGATCCCACATATACTAATCTCATAATCTTTGAGTTGGAAGATCACGTTCCAAGGCTTCCTCCTCAATTAACATTCCAGATCCAAGTTTTTGTTGAAAACAAGAGTATATGTAGAACTGTTATTGACGAAGGAGCCTCGACTTGCATTATGTCCGTTACTTGTTGGAAAGCCATTGGCTTTCCTACCCTCACCGAATCACACAATACACTTAAGGCCTTCAATGGTAGATGCTTTAAACCCTACGATATTCTTTCGTCGTTGTCGATTACGTTGGAAGGTAAATCGGTCAATGTTGAGGTTGAGGTCTTCGATGCACCTCTTGATTATAACCTTTTACTTGGACGTAGCTGGATTGATTCCATGTGTGCAGTTGTGTCTACCCTTTCCGTGTGGTATGTTTCTCGCATCAAGGAAAGGTCGTTATTGTTGATCAACTGGCCTTCTTTAATTCCGATTCCCATACTAGCAATGTTCCCTTCATTTCGAGGACACCTCCTCGTTACGAGAATGTCGGCGTGGGTCTTTTTAAAGATTCAACTTTGATGGGTACATTTCCAATCCCACCACCCGATATGTCCCCTTCTTTTTTTGCCTCTATTAACATGATATCCACCACCGTTCGTGAAGCACCTGAGTCATACGACCCATGGGTGGTACCTAGCTCTGGTGATTACTCTCGTTACGACGACAAGATGCCTTTTAAGTCCGATCGAATCCGCTTACCAAGATATTCAATCGGCAACCCCTTCCCCTCCTTTTCTCTGTGATTCCTCTCTTGATCTGTTTCATGTGATCTTTCCTACTGATGAGATGATCATGTCAGCCATGTCTATGGAAGACACCTTTTGGGACGATGGACATCATCGATCCATTCTCTTCCTAGAATGTGATACCATAGAGAGTTACCGACGGATTTTGACTACATCGACCGTTGTGGTTATTTCTTCAGTTTCTGAGTCAACACATGATGTCTTGTACGAAGGGAACTTGAGCAACATTTCACCTACTGTCCCTCTCGACATATCTATTAAACCCGGAGTCATGGAGAATCTTCATATTGGAGCCTCATGTTCTACCGACGAGGTCCACAAATATAAAACTCTTTTCCGATATTTTCGAGACATTTTTCGCCTGGAGTTATGAAGAAATGCCAGGTATTGATCCTGATATCGTTGTACATGAGATTAATACATACCCAGATGCTAAACCCGTTCAGCAAAGACTTCGTCAAGTGCACCCACGCAAATCTGCTGCTATCAAGCTTGAAGTTGAAAAACTTCTTAAAGTTGGCTTTATCTATCCCGTGGCCTTGACTGATTGGGTATCCAACCTAGTTTTGGTGAATAAGAAATAAGGTACCATCCGCGTTTGTGTAGATTATAGGGAGATAAATAAGGCTTGTCCGAAGGACAATTACCCAACCCCTTTTGTTGACTAGATCGTTGACGACTGTGCCGACAATGAAATATTCTCTTTGATGGATGGTTTCTTCGGCTATAATCAAATTAATATTTTACCCACAGACCAACACAAGACCGCTTTTATTTTCCCTTGGGGGACCTTCGCCTACCGAAAATTACCCTTTGGTCTAAAAAATGTTGGCATGACTTTTCAACATGCTATGTCTTATGCTTTTGATGATATTAAGGACATCGTGCAACCTTATCTTGATGATCTATCGGCTCATTCCATGCATCGCCAAGATCACCCAACGCATTTGAGGGCCATTTTCGTACGTTGTTGTTATTATTGTATCCTCTTAAACCCACACAAATGTGTTTTTTGTGTGGAGTCCGACCGACTTCTTGGTTTTATTGTGTCGATACACGGGATTCCCATAGATCCTTTGAAGGTTGAGGTTATCCTTAATCTACCTCCTCCTTCCACACTCCGCCAGTTCCAAAGTTTGCAAGGGAAGGCGAATTTTTTACGTCGCTTCATCCCCAATTATGTTGAACTTACAAAAGGATTCACTCGGCTACTTAAGAAAGGTTACAAGTTCGTATGGGACAATATTGCAAACAAAGCCTTCGATGCTTTGAAACTTGCCTTAACCCGTACACCATTACTATTTCCCCCTAACTATAGTCGAGATTAATTCCTCTACTTAGATACTTTGGACTCTACCATCGCCATGGTCTTAGTCCAAGAAGATGATTCACTTGACGAACATGTGATATACTATTTGAGTCGGAGTCTCACGACTACTGAGACCAAATACCTACATGTGGAGAAATTGGCCTTGGCAGTTGTTCAAGCTATCCAACGTTTTCGTCATTACATCCTATTACGCAAAACTATTGTTATTTTCGATTGCAACCCTATCCAACATATCCTTACGCGACAATTGCTAGGGGGAAAGTACTCCAAATGGATAGTGATTCTCCAGAAGTTTGACTTAGAATTCGAACGCACTAAGTTTAAGAAATCTTTGGTTTTCGCTAAACTGATATGTGACCTTCCCTCCACTGAGACATAAAATGTGGCAGAAGATTCTTTACCTGATGAATCCATTTTTCCGATTAGTTCTGATGACGTATGGTACAAAGATATCATTATCTATCTCCAGACTCAAACTTTCCGACCCGATCTCTCTAGTACGGATCGTCGTCATATATGATATCAAGCCCGTCAATACATCATTCTAAGTGATACTTTTTACCGCCGCGGTGTTGATTCCATTTTTCGACAATGTCTCACTTACGATGAAGATGAGGAAGCTTTGAACGACTGTCACTCCGGAGCCTTTGGTTGTCATATGTCTTGGTATGCCACTACCCAGAAGATCTTACGAGCAAGTTATTTCTTGCCTTCTTTATTTAAGGATTACATTACTACTCTTCAGAAATGCCATGTTTCCCAAACTTATAATAACAAGATAAGATCTCATCCTGATCCTTTACATCCTGTAGTTTATGTTGGTCCATTCACCAAATGGGGCATTGACTTCATGACATGTAACCCTCACTTAACCGGGGGGCATGGATGCATCATTGTAGCTGTGGATTATTTCACTAAATGGGCCAAGGCGATGCCTACATTTGATAACACCAGGAAAAATGCAACATTTTTCATATTCAATCATATCATTACTCGGTTTGGTATCCCTCAAGCTATCATTACTGATCACGGTAGTCATTTTTGGAATTTCATGATATCCGAACTTACTGAAAAGTTGAGTCTTCGCCATGAAAACGCAATCCCCTATTACCCACAGGCCAATGGTCAAGTTGAAGAAATCAACAAAGTTCTCATTACTATGCTTCGACGGATGATAGGAATTCATAAGACAACCTGACACACGATGTTGTTTTCAACATTATGGACCCATCGGGCATCCGTTAAGTCTGCCACAGGATTTACACCTTTCCAGCTAGTTTATGGTATAAAGGCTATCATGTCGATTGAATGTGAAATACCATCTCTGAAACTGGCCATTGAACTTCTCGCCAATACCTCCGCTGAAGAAGAGCATCTTTTGTATTTAATGCAATTAGACGGAACCCGTCGTGATGTCGCCCTAGTTATTGAAACTCGAAAGAAACGTGTTAAAGCCCAATACGACAAGCATGTCAAACCACGTGTTTTTTCTGAAGGTGATCTAGTTCTCCTTTACGAAAAGATCATGATTTACTAGGGGCCGATAAATTTGAGGCTATGTGGTAAGGTCCTTATATTGTCAAACGTGTGTTGGAGAAGGGAGCTTAAGATCTATTTGATTATGATGGAATCCCTTTGAGTAAGCCCCAAAATGGGATCTACTTAAATAAGTACTATGCTTAAGTCATTTATGCATGAGTGTTTGTACTTATAGTGTATCATACTCTTATGTGCTTTTTCATTGTTTGGTTTCGACCTTCAACTGCTTACCTATCATTGTGCTTGGTTTCCATATGTCGGTGTCTTCGCTACCCTACATTGGCTTCGCTGATGGCGCTAGTCCCAGTTCTCAGAACTTAGCATCCGTTGTTTGGGAAATTTACACACCTACGAATGAATTGGTTAGTCTACATGGTGTTTGCCTTGGTCGAGCAACTAACAATACCGTGGAATACAGTGCAGTCAATAAATTATTGACCGACGCTATGTCTCTTGGAATCCGTCATCTTATTATACGCCTCGAGTCGTAGTTAGTGGTCTTACAGTTGAGTAACATCTACTCCATTCGAATTCCTACGTTATTAAGGGTATATTTACAAATTCACCTCTTGGAATGTCATTTTGATTACATTGAATATCAACACATTCCTGGATGTCTAAATACATTAACAGACGCATTGTCTAATTATGTGTTAGACAAACATTTGAGAAATTTATAAAATCCAATCACACTTTGTATATACAACAAGTAAGTTGGTAGAAGCCTCATATATATAACCATAAAAGTTTTTAAAAAAAGTGTTTTTGTCCGAAGACCAAAATATCAAAAATGTGAAGCACATGGCTTCATATACAAATATAGCATCAAGGATGTTGCTCTCTATAACACGCAACTGCCCATGCTACTCTACAAAGAAATCGATCGATGGAAGCAGATACACCCACTATGTGGCCCTCGTAATGCCTCGGGATATCATCAATAGAGGCGAGACCTCCATCGTCAGCCCCTCCAAGTTTTGTTCTATAGCCTCGTAGTCAACATCGACTAATCCTGCTACCTTGACTCTCTACCCTCGCCTCTGAATAGGGGATGAACATGGAGGTCGATGAGGCCCCACGTCTGCATCATCAAAGAGATTTTTGATTAGTCATCGGATAAAGAACATATAAACATTTTATATTAAAAATAACAAAAACATTATAAAAAAAAATTGTACTTCTTACCTATGTTCCCCCATTGAGAACCTTTAGGAAGAACCAAGTTTGGATCACCTCGGAAGTCTAAGACGACATATGTGTAGTCATCTACCATAAGCATCTGTGTCCTTAACCAATCAAAGAAAACATCATTATACCTGATGATAGGAACAGTCGCATGCCGTGCCATGAGGTTGACGCACCTCTTCATTTTTGGATCCCATGGGGCAGGTATACCCCACTCTACATGTAGACGCAAGTTTGGAACCCTCTCCAAGAAGAAGGACACCAAAATAGATCTGTATGCCAACTGTTTCAGGTCACCTCTCCTACACTTGGTCAACTGTTTTTTCATGCTTCTCAAAACCCTATCACTCCAGTTGAAAACTCGAGGCTCCATACATTACAATGCATACTGGAAATAACTCCGAAGGACCATATGGGGAGCTGCACTCCCCTCCATGCATGTGATTGTGTAGAGGATAGTCCGTAGAGGTAAGTCACATACATCTCTTATAGTGACTTTGTCTCTATGCTTCTTAATACCAGGCACGCAATGTGCACTGATATAGTGGCTCATAGGTTCGACGCCTCCCCTACTACCTGTCAGTGTAACTCGAGCCCCACGACGAAACAACCCGGTCAAGAAGTAGATATCCTTGATATATATCACAATAATGTGAGCCCCCACACAAAATACCTGCTGGTCCACATCCGACATGTGAACTAAGTATTCGAGCAACCTCAACTGGGCCCTCATGTCCTGGATCTTGAAGAATTTTATTAGTCCACACTGTTGGAGGGCATTTGCCATTCCCGGGTCATTCCCGACAAAGTAATCTCCATCCTCATGCTCTCTCTCTCGCCATTCCAACATCCTTACTGTAGAAAACCTAAAATGGAACATAAAAGAGGGATTATCATCTTCATCTCTCTCCTAGAAGCTCTTTATTGGCGGAAACATCTAAAAACATTTTTTGTTTTGCGCACGTCACAGGCTAGCACGCCCGCATAGTGCAGAGTTGTTGTACTATAGGTTAAAGGTCATATGTGACAACCCTGGTTCGTCACAGGGCATGATACATGGTTCCCGCGACAATCTTCGCGCATAAGTACCCTTGAAAATGCAACCTAAAAAGCCATTTCTAAACAATGAAAAGTTGAAGGAGATGAAAATTACCTGTCCTGCGGAGACCGTTCGCCAAATGATCAATTTTTCCTCCCACAATCCACAGTGGAAACTTGAGGTAAAATGGGGGTTTTGGAACAAAGTTTGGGTGGAGTAGCAATGGAATGGTAAAAATAAGTTTTTACCCATTCTTATTACTTTTTTGTTTTTTTCATTGTTATTTTTTATATTTTTTATTTTCCACCCAAACCCTATTGTTTTAACGACATAGCAAGTGTTTGGTTTTTTGCAGATGAAAAACCTAGGAGTGAAGTATTGAACAAGGATATGTCTTTTGATTTTCTTTTATACATTTGTCACATGTACAGATCCTTTTAGAGTTTTTCAGGAAAAACTCTGAGCTTAGTTTTTGTTCCTTCTCGTGCTCATAAATCAATGAGAATGTAACAGAGTATACTTTTGTTGTCTTTTCGTAATCGTAACGGTAACATGAAAAACAAAACCCATGGAGTATCCTTTAAGCTATTGTCATGCTCCGTAAAAATGAAAAGATTGTCGAGCGACCTTGTTCTTTTCACGCTCGTAAAAGTATTTGAAGAAAACATTTGATGGGCGATATATTATCACTTTTTTGGTCTCATTAGATTAACTTACGAAAAAGGAACTTGTGGAGTCCTCTTTAAGTGTTTTTTAGATTCTCTAAACATGAAAACCCCCGAGTTTTCTCTATTTGGACTCGTTAAAAAAAATTGAAAGACCCATATGGGACCGAACCACTCCTTCTTAGGGTTTTTTAAATATATTCCAAGTGACTTGTCTAAAGGATGAGCTTACACCAATAAGCATATGTTATCCTCCTCGAGCTTCCGTAAAAATAAAGAGGTACTCGCCAAAAATGGTGAGGGAAAATTTGGGAAAGAAATGTCTCTGTATCTGTGTTAGTGGCAGTAATAGTCGCTCTTGAACATGACACCCCGTTCATCATTGTATCTGGGTTGGGAAATCCATTCGTCTCTCCTTTGACCATCCACATGTCCATATGGTGGGTCCTCCTTGAGTCAATGTTGTCAATACCATTGTCATGTCATTCATATTTTCAAGATAAGTCTAGCCTTAATAAGCCACCCATCGAGTCGACCATCTGCAGTTATAAATTTTCTACCATGTCATCCTTCCCCATGTCAGTTTCGAATCACTTCATGCTCCGATGTATCTCAAATCTGTTACTTATTTCGTGTCATTGATGGGGGATACATCAAGGCCCTCCTGTGACGAGTCTTTTCTTGTCGACTTCAGCTCACCATCCAGGAACAAGACTTAGAAATCATTCAGTGCCTTAGAGCCTGTATGCATCAATGGTAGGTTTCTTCGCTTTCGACAGTGAGTTCACATCATTGGCCCCTGATTGGAAGATTCCCTCGAGTGTTCGACTTCAACTCCTTTATTCACACTTGTGGGATTGTACTAGGGTACCTTGGGACTCATTAACATCAATGGTGATTTCCTCCCACTTGTTAATGATTCTCATCATTGACCGGTAATCAAGTGGTTTCTACCATGTTCGACTTCAACACCTATAATCGCATGGTTAGATTCGTACTTAGGAACGACGAAAAATGAAGACCCTGGGACATACCATTCTGGCCCAAGCTGCAATGGAGAAATCATGATTTGTATTGACACATAGATCCACTTTGTATGTCTCGTGGCTATGTCCGAATTTGAGTCATTTCAGAGCATAGATCCATAGTGTATTATGGGTGGCTATGCCAATTCACCTTGACATGGATCCACAGTGTATGTTTAGTGGCCATGACTTATTTAACACTTTGTAATCTAAGTATGGGAATGCCTACCTCGGACAATATTATTATGCTAATGCTTGATGTAACACCCCGTTTCCCCCAGTTTGTAAAGTTAACTATATGGGCCAAGGAACTATGGCAAAATTAAAAGTGTGATTGTTTGATTTGATGTACCTTGTGTAGAAGGTCGATGAATGTAAATTCTGTTATTTTAATAGAAAATGGTTACGTGTTGCATGACTGTTGAAAGAGGGGATGTGCTAAGAGAGACCATGAAATGTTGTGGAAGGTGGTGGAGGGGACCAGGAATGGTTGCGTTAACCTCCACCGAACCAGTACCATGCTGGAATTAATTTCTCAGATCAGAACAACCCTTTGACCCAGGAATAAATTACAGTCAGGCTGGTAGGTGGGAAGGCCTCCTCAAGAGTTAATGAGGGGATGGGGCAGACTACCCATTTGTAAGGCTTCCACACCTCACCATGGACTGGGAATTCGATCCACACACAATCTTGTTGAGGAAGGTAAGAAAGGAAGTGTGGTGGACAGAGGGAGACCTGCGAAGAAAATGAAGAGACAAGAGAGGAAGCTCTCGGGTCCGAGGAAGGACTAAAAGAGGAACAATGAGTTCTGATCACACAAAATAGAGATTAAGCCGGGAGAAGGAGAGTAACCTTCGTCCCAATATATTTCTGTATTGGGAGAAGGAGAGTAACCTTCGTCCCAATCTATTTCTGTATTGGGAGAAGGAGAGTAACCTTCGTCCCTAACTTCTGTTGAGCTGGAAGTAAGAGATTGAATCTCAAAGCATCATGGTTTAAGCTCGGGGGTGGTCAGTGATAAATCCATTGGGAGTGACTGAGCGTATGGTTTGGTGGAAACGAGCATCCCTTTCAGTAGCCGCATCACTCTCTATGGCTCTGATAAGTGTTTTCTTGCCTTATGTTTTGAATTGTAAACAATGGATGCATGCGAGTATTTATATGTCTATAAAGGGTTCTTTCTCTGTATTAAATGATTAATTTATGAGTATGCGTTCATTCCCTTAAGAACCTATATTTCTTCCTGATTTTACATATGCCCCGATTTAGTCGCTCGAAGATGTTTTCCCCATGGATTTACATCATCATTCTAGAGTCAGAACAAGCCTCTTGGTATAGCTACCATTTTGGTAACCTCACAAGTTACCTTGCCTTGATTTAGAGCTTAAAGCTCTGCGAGTTGGGAAGACATTCCCTTCATATCAATAGTCTAGGAGACTCTGAACCTGCATCTATTTCCTTAACCAAAAACGCGACTAAGAGCGGGGATCATAGCCCAAGATTTATATGAAGACCCACGTGACCTGGGTCTAGGAACCTTGGAACTCGAAGCTCCGAGATGTCAAATTGTTACGACCATCGATCTGTGGATAGAGATCGAGTGTGGGGAATCATTGCGGAGTGTGAAGGTGAAAGTAGAGGACGTGCTAGTTCGCGGCTCGCAATTCACCATTGTCGTTGATCTCGTCGGGTGGAAAATCAACGACTCCGATTTGACCAAGTTAGGTGAGTACTTCCAGGTTGTGGAGGTTAAGTAATCTAATAAAGAGCACGCACATTGGGACCCCGTAATTGTTGTGAACCGTCGATCGATGGACACCTTGGTACCAGTCGAATCATGATCGCCAGACCCTGAATAGTTGCAAGATGGGCGGTCATGAGCCCTTTTGGAATTCCACGGAGTAACGGAGTCCCTCGGTACCATCAGTCTGAGAGAATCTAAAATCTTAGAAGAGATAGCGTTTTGGATCATCGACTTTGGATTTGATGTCCCTCAGGTGAAAGTAAAGTTTGAGATTTGAGGTTCTCGAATCCCGAAGAACCGAAAAAGATCTGAACTATCAAATCCAGAGGGACATGTGACGACAGATCGTGGAATTCAGAGGAATCACCTCGAGAGTTTCATATTGAGAGTTGAAACTCCTGAAGGATGAATTGTCGAAACGCCGAAGGAACAAAGAACCGAGAGTCATCAATCTCCGAGGAGACACTTGTCAACAGATCGCGATCTCGAGGTGAATTGTATTGGGGTTTTAGTTGAGAGTTAAGATTTCTAAACCCCGAAGATGCGAAGTGAATCTGGACCGCCAGATCCAGAGGGACACGTGGCGACAGATCGTGGACTCCAGAGAAATATATTCGAGAGTTTTCAATTGAGATTTGAGACTCCCGAAATCTGGAGAGCTGAAGTAAATCTCAAGCATCGGATTGTCCAAGGAGAATTTGGACCGTCTGATCTAGAAGAGACATGGTGTAGATATTTGGATTCCGGGTAAAGTCCCGAAGTAATCCATAACAATCAGATCAAGAGGACAGGTGGCATAAATCTGTAATTTCGGGTAAAGACCCGAAGTAAGCATCAACCATTCGATTCAAGTGGACACGCGATTGGAATCCGCATACTTTGAGGGGAAGTGAAGTTGAGATTTGAGATCTCAGAAGTCCGAAGACCCAAAGGAAATCTCGACCATTGATCGAGAAAAATGTCTAAGGACCATTGATCTAGTTGAAAGTTCAAATCCCCGAAGCGAATGCAGAGCTGTTGATTGAGAAGGACAGGTGTCCTCAAATCATCGACTTTGGAAGATTGACGTACGAAAGAAAGGAAAGTTCGAGACTTGAGAATTCAGAAGTCTAGAATTCTGAAACAAATCAGAGCCGTTGATTCGAAAGAGGTTGGATATGATCCACAACTTTGAAAGGGATATATCTGGGTTGTTAGTTCAGAGACACCATCTAGATCGTGAGATCGATGGTCCTATAGCATTGAGGGGATCAAAGGTGTGTGAACTTTAAAAATTTGAGGGCGGGCTGCAATCCAAACCACGGTTTTGGAGAAAGGACATGTGGAGGCTCGTGGAGAATTGCGGGTTGAAAAGTAGTTTGGTTTCAAACCGCCTTCAGTCGCACCCATAATTGTGTGTTTGTGTGAGGTCATCGCCCAAGGTCACATCTTAGGAGCGACCAAGAGAAAAGCGGCTAACGCCAACTCCGAGACTTCACTGAAGCGCGAAGGAGAAGGTCGTGGGTATTATAAGACCTGCACCAGAGGCCTAAAGGGTCTATGTTTGATTAAGAGGTGAGACTATCAAGGTCTGAAAGTCTCGTTTGACTTAGAGAATCGGAGAATCTTGACCGGATGGTCAGGCTGAGTCCCGGACTTTCCAAATTAGAACCCGTGGAGAGAGAGAATTTGTTCCTGGAAGGAAGATGATTTTTTTTTTTTTTTTAGCCTCGTCATGGGTGTGTTACAAATTGGTATCAGAGCATGGTTACAACACTTGGCTTCCTTGGGCTTACGAATGAGTCACTTAAAACTCTATTTGGAGTACTTTTAAAAGAGTGACACCCTACCTTACCTCTTTCTTAAAAAGTCTGGTTAAAAATGTTATTAAAGAAAAGAATGAAACTTTCTACTGTGTGTATGTATTTAAGAAATTGAACTGTGTATTGTTCATGAATTAATAAACTGTTAGCTAACAATAAGTGTTTTTGTCAGCACTTGAGGAGTCAGTAAATCATGAGAAAACACCAAGTCTAAAGGATGGTGATGTGTCATGAAGTGGGGGATGGTTCCCACAAAAGAGACGAAGAATCTGATAAAAGGAGGGCGGTGGAAACCCCTCTAGATCTGGCTGAAACTGTAAGGAGCCTCAGGGCCAAATTACAGAGTTGCAAGGATGACAACAAGAGATTGATAAAGGAGCAAGAAAAACAAACAGAAATTAACACGGTCTTGCTGCAGATCTTATCCAACATACAAAGGCAACTACAACATGAAATTGCAACCAGTCATGTGGACCGACGACATAAGAAGAGAAGTCAAAGTCCACCTGAGATCTGAAAACATGACTCCATAAGAGACAACACTGGGAAAAGTACCTCAAAGAAGGCCTAGCCTGTAGGCAGGGTACACTCATCAGTGGAGTCCTCTGGAAAGGAAGCTAGTAACTCTGAAGGATCTTCTAGTAGTAGAACCAGATCACATTCTCGAAGGAAAGGAAAGAAGCAGAAGCGTTCCAAAAATCATGATCCTGAAGAATTCAAGAAATCCAAACCACCCTCTTTCAATGGAGAGATTAAGAAGGGAGAAGAGGATGAAGCTTGGCTGCTTGGTTTAAATAAATACTTCAAATTCCATGACTACTTTGAAAACTTGAAGGCTCGAATAACCATCTTCAACCTGAATGGGAAGTCTTCCATTTGGTGGGAAGACCTTAGGAATGTTAAAGGAGTCCATGAGAAGGACTTATCATGGAAACAGTTCAAGAAATACTTCAGGAAGTAGTATATGTCAGAGAAATACATGGATGGGAAGACTAAGGAGTTCTATGAACTCAGGCTGGGGCAGCTCACCATAGACGAATTTGTCAATAAATTCCTTGAACTACTGAGGTATGTACCCTACATAAAAGATGAAAAAGCAAAAATGCATCGGTTCATTAGTGGGTTACCTCAGACCTATCGAGACATGATTGAGTTCGACGAACCGAAGACCTTAGAAGAAACTATCCAGAAGGCGAGGTATTGTTATGAACAGTTTGGGAGTAAGACAAGACCTCACGAGGACTGGAAGACTAGGAGTAGTTCGGGATTCCAGAAGTAAGGGTTTAAATCTTCAAGATTCAATAAATATGGAAAAGATTCTAGAAGGAGCCTTCCTACTAGAAGTGTATATCAACAAAACTTCCCCTCTCAAAGTGGAAATAAACCTTTTAATACAACCCCAGGAAAGACGGATAACCTAAAGAAGGAACCCTTTAAATGTTGGGGTTGTGGAGAATATCATCGATTGAGAGACTGCCCACACACACAATAAAACAGTAAGAGGGTCTACAATACCCAAGAAGCTACCACCGTCAATGATGTGGCTAGGAGCATGCCATGAATCTATGCAGCCTTGGACAATAATCAAGCCGACCACTAAGATTCAGTAGTGGAGCTGGAAGGTATGATTGTCAACCTTCTATTTTCTATTTTAATTTACCCAGGTTCTAATTTGAGTTATGTGGCCCCTCATACTATTGATAAATTGAAACTACAACCAAGTAGACATGTGAAACCGTGGTTGGTGCAATTAGCCACTAGGACCAAAAGAAAAGTGGCAGAGGTCATACCAACCTATCAATTCATCATGGGTGGATTGCCCATCTCAGCAACCCTTAACATACTTCCCCTTGGATCTTATGACTTGTTGATTGGTATGGATTGGTTGGCTGCTTATAAAACTAAATTGGACTATTATCATAAATATGTAGAATGTGTAAATGAAGAACGAAGAAACATGACCCTCCAAGGGATTCAAAATCATGTCTCAATGAGGCAAATATCAACCCTTCAAATGAAAAAGTATTGCAGAAAGGGGTGTTCCTTATATGCCATACAGGTATTGGAATCTGTTGAAGATGAGCAACCAAACGTAGAGGACCTCCCCATATTAAGAGAATACAAGGACGTGTTCCCAAAAGAGGTACCAGGTCTACCTCCGAGAAGGGATATTGACTTCTCGATAGAACTTACACCAGGAGCGGTACCAACATCTAGAACGCAATATATGATGAGCATGCCAGAGTTGGTTGAGATCAAGCTACAACTAAAGTAGATGATGGAAAAAGGATACATCCGACCCAATGTATCTCCGTGGGGAGTGCTCGTCTTGTTTGTGAAAAATAAAGATGACATACTCCCACTGTGCATAGAATACAAACAACTCAATAAGACAACCATAAAGAACAAGTACCCCTTACCAAGAATCGATGACCTGTTCGACTAATTGGGTGGTGCTTCCATCTTCTCGAAGATTGACTTAAGGTCTGGATAACACCAAGTCCAGATTAAGGATGAAGACATCCACAAAACAACCTTTAGAACGAGGTATGGTCACTATGAATTTGTGGTGGTGCCATTTGGGTTAATCAATGCCCCCCCCACTTTTATGTGCTTGATGAATAATGTACTCAACAAATTTCTGGAAAAAATTGTATTGGTTTTCATTGATGATATCCTAATATACTCCAAGAACAGGGAGGAGCACGAAGAACATCTTAGACTCGTACTTGAAGTACTAAGAGAGCATCATCTCTATGCTAATTTTATCAAGTTCGACTTCTTTCAGAAGCAAGTCCATTACCTAGGTCATGTCATTTCTAAGGAAGGGGTGGCAGTGGACCCTGACAAGATCAAATCTATTATGGAATGGCCTACCCCAAAGGATGTATCCGATATCAGATCCTTCATGGGCTTAGCAGGATACTATAGAAGGTTCATAAAAGGGTTTTCCAAGATTGGCTGTCCAATCATTGCCCTTTGGAAAAAGGGGATTAAATTCATTTGGACATCAAAATGTGAAGAAAGATTTCAGGAACTGAAATACCTCCTGACCCATGCACTCGTGCTAAATATTGCAGACCTGGATAATGATTTCCTCGTGTGTATAGATGCCCGCAAGGAAGGACTCATATGAGTCCTTATGCAAGAGGGACGTGTAATTTGCTACGCGTCCAGGAAATTAAATGAGCATGAGATCAATTATGTGACCAATGACCTAGAGTTGGCTACCATAGTACATTCTTTAAAAATGTGGAGGCATTACCTCATGGGTAGGAGATTTGTGCTTATGATAGACCATTATGGATTGAGACACCTGTTTGATCAACCAAAACTCAATGCCAGACAAGCTAGGTGGATGGATCTCCTAAGTGAATTCGATTTCGAAATCAAACAGATAAAAGGAAAGGAAAATAGGGTGGTCGAAGCCCTTAGCAGAAGTATAAAAACAATTCATCTGGCAACAGTAAGCACCTGTGAAACGAATGTCAGGGAAAGAGTCAGAAATGCACAAGAGACAGATGCATTCTTCAAGACCGTGACCTCATACCTAAGACAAGAGCCTATAGGGCTGAAGTATGAAGGCTACCAGATGCTCGAGGAAGGGCTGCTAACTTATAGAAACAGATTGTATATTCCAAACTGTGATGACTTGAAGAGGTTCATAATGGATGAACTACATAAGAGACCATATATTGGTCACCCAGGATATCAGAAGATGATCACGTCCACTAGTTAACAATTTTATTGGCCCGGATTGAAGAAATACATAGCTAACTATATAGTTAAGTGCTTAGAATGCTAGCAAGTTAAGGCAGAACACCGACATCCAGTAGGATTGTTACAGCCCCTACCAATCCCATAATGGAAATGAGAAACCATCTCCATGGATTTCATCACCGGATTACCAAAGTCGACCAAGCAAAATGATGCCATCATGGTCGTGGTGGACAAAATGATTAAGTCTGCCCATTTCGTCCCTGTCAAGTCAACCTGCAAGGCAATAGATATTGCCAACATCTTCATGAAGGAGATATTCAGACTGCATGGCATGCCCAAGGAAATTATATCTGACAGAGACACCAAATTTACTTCAAGCTTTTGGAAATCCCTAAAGGTTGGCTTTGAGACTAAATTGTTGTTCAACACAGCCTATCACCCTCAAACTGATGGGCAAACAGAAAGAGTGAACCAAATAGTGGAACACATGCTAAGGATGCATTTTATGCACTAGCCTAAGAAGTGGGAAGACTACCTACCATTGGTAGAATTTTCCTACAACAACGGTTATCAAGAATCCTTAAAGATGAGCCCTTTTGAAGCCCTCTACAGTAGACAGTGCAAGAATCCAATCAGCTGGAATAATCCAGTGGACAAAATTAAAATCAGACTCGACATGCTGAAAGAAATGGAACAACAAGTAATTCAGATAAAGCAAAATCTGAAGATTGCTCGGGATAGACAGAAAAGTTATGCCGACAGGAAAAGATCTCACCGAGAGTTCAAGACAGGAGACCATGTCTACCTCAGAGTTAGACCCAGGAAGAGTTCCATGATAATGGGATCCTATGCCAAGTTGGGACCTTGGTATTGTGGACCCTTTGAAGTCTTAGATAGGGTGGGACCTGTAGCCTATAGGATAACACTTCCTCCCACTGTAAAGGCACATAATGTTTTTTGTGTTTCATTATTGAAGAGATATGTAAATGATGCTAATCATATAATTGACTGGTCTATGATCCAGGTGGAGCTAGAGGGAGAATTCCTGCTAGAACCCCAATGCATATTAGACAGGAAGGAAACCTCACTTAGGAACCAAACCATTGCACAGGTCAAGGTGCAATGGAAACACTTTGGCCCAGATGAGGCTACGTGGGAAATGAAGGATGCCATGAGATAAGCATATCCGATTTTGTTTACTCCTGTACATACATGTCACGATGATAGATATAACACCGAAGATGATGTTCCTTTAAGGGGGAGGGAATTGTGACACCATGTTTCCCCCGGTTTGTAAATATAACTATATGGGCCAAGGAACTATGGAAAAATTAAAAGTGCGAATGTTAGATTTGATGGACCTCGTGTAGAAGGTCGATGAATGTAAATTCTGTTATTTTAATAGAAAATGGTTACGTGTTGCATGACTGTTGAAAGAGGGGATGTGCTAAGAGAGACCACAAAATGCTATGGAAGGTGGTAGAGGGGACTAGGAATGGTTGCGTTAACCTCCACCGAACCAGTAAAATGCTGGAATTAATTTCTCAGATCAGAACAACCCTCTGACCCAGGAATGAATTACAGTCAGGCTAGTAGGTGGGAAGGCCTCCTCAAGAGTTAATGAGGGGATGGGGCAGACTTCCCATCCATAAGGCTTCCAGACATGACCATGGACTGAGAATTCGATCCACACATAATCTTGTTGAGGAAGGCAAGAAAGGAAGTGTGGTGGGCAGAGGGAGACCTGCGAAGAAAATGCAAAGACAAGAGAGGAAGCTCTCGGGTCTGAGGAAGGACTAAAAGAGGAACAATGAGTTCTGATCACAGAAAATAGAGATTAAGCCGGGAGAAGGAGAGTAACCTTCGTCCCAATCTATTTTTGTATTGGGAGAAGGAGAGTAACCTTCGTCCCTAACTTCCGTTGAGCTGGAAGTAAGAGATTGAATCTCAAAGCATCGTGGTTTAAGCTCGGGGGTGGCGATTGATAAATCTATTGGGAGTGACCGAGCCTATGGTTGGGTGGAAACGACCACCCCTTTCAGAAGTCGCATCACTCTCTATGGCTCTGATAAGTGTTTTCTTGCCTTATGTTTTGAATTGTAAACAATGGATGCATGCAAGTATTTATATGTCTATAAAGGGTTCTTTCTCTGTATTAAATGATTAAGTTATGAGTATGTGTTTGTTCCCTTGAGAACCTATATTTCTGCCTAATTTTCCATACGCCCTAGTTTAGTTGCTCGAAGACGCTTTCCCTAGGGATTTACATCACTATTCCAGATTCGGAGCAAGCCTCTTGGCATAGCTAACGTTTTGGTAACCTCACAAGTTACCTTGCCTTTATTCAGAGCTTAAAGCTTTGCGAGTTGGGAAGGTGTTCCCTTCAGATCAGTAGTTTAAGAGACTCTAAACCTGCGCCTATTTCCTTAACCAAAAACCCAACTAAGAGCGGGGATCATAGCCCAAGAGTTATATGAAGACCCAAGTGACCTAGGTGTAGGAACCTTGGAACTCGAAGCTTCAAGATGTCAAATTGTTACGACCATCGATCTATGGACAGAGATCGAGGGTGGGCAATCATTGCGGAGCGCTAAGGTGAAAGTAGTGGACACACTAGTTCGCTGCCCGCAATTCACCATTGTTGTTGATCTCGTCGGTTGGAAGATCAACGACTCTGATTCGACGAAGTTGGGTGAGTACTTCCAGATTGCAGAGGTTAAGTTCTCTGATAAAGAGAACGCACGTTGGGACCCTGCAAATGCTATGAACCGTCGATCGTCGAACACCTCGGTACCGGTTGGATCATGACCGCCAAACCCTGAACAACTGCGAGGTGGACGGTCATGAGCCCTTTTGGAAATCTGCGAAGTAATGGAGTCCCTCAGTACCGCCGGTCTGAGAGAATTGAAAAGCTCAGAAGAGATAACGTTTTCAAGAATGAAGGCAAGACCCAAGATATCTAGACTTGCAGGAGGAACGAAGGCTGAGGCCTTTGAACATCTACTGAACTCTCCCAGTCGAAAGACGTCAAAATCTCAGAAGAAGGAGTGACAACAGCCGTCAGAACAGTTGCGGGGAGAAGCTCGAACTGTTAGATCAACGTCTAGGGAAGCAAAGGAGAAATGCTGGGAAGAAACAGATCCTAACCATCATATCTGAGTGCGAAGGGATGATAGTCGTCCAATCTAAGGTAAGGTGCACGAGCTTTAACATTTGTGTGTACGAGAGGGTGGACTGGTCAAGGTCCCAAAGTCCCGAAGTTGATCTTGGCCATTGATCGCCAAGAGACACATGTCAGCATATCAATATCTCCGAAGAAATCACTTCGAGCGTTTCAGATTGATAGTTGAAACTCCCAAAGCCCGAAGAGCCAGAGTCCTGAAGTAAATCTCATCCATCATAATGAAAGGGACACGTGGTAGAGATCCATTGTCCTGGGGTGAAAGCAAAGATTGAGATTTGAGGTCCCCGAATCCCGGAGAGCCGAAGGAGATCTGAACCATCAGATCCAGAGGGACACGTGACGATAGTTCGTGGACTTCGGAGGAATCACCTCGAGAGTTGAAACTCTCGAAGGTCGAAGCATCGAAACGTCGAAGGATCGAAGAACTGAGGGTCATCGATCTGCAAGGAGACACTTGTCAAAAGATCGCGAGCTCCAGGTGAATTGTATTGGGGTTTCAGTTGAGAGTTAAGATTTCTGAACCCCGAAGACCCAAAGTGAATCTGGACTGCCAGATCCAGAGGGACACATGGCGACAGATCGTGGACTCCAGAGAAATTTGTTCGAGAGTTTTCAGGTGAGATTTGAGACTCCCGAAGTCTAGAGAGCTAGAGACCTGAAGTAAATCTCAAGCGTTGGATCATCCGAGGAGAATCTGGATAGTCTAATCCAGAAGATACATGGCATAGATCTGTGGATTCCCGGTAAAGCCCTGAAGTAATCCATAATCATTAGATCAAGAGGACAGGTGGCATAAATCTGTAGATTTCAGGTAAAGACTTGAATTAATCCTCAACCATTTGATTCAAGTGGACACGCGGCAGGAATCCACATACTTCGAGGGGAAGTGAAGTTGAGATTTGAGATCTCAGAAGTCCGGAGACCCGAAGGAAATCTCGACTGTTGATCGAGAAAAGGGCAGCAGGACCGTTGATCGAGAAAAGGGCAGCATGACCATTGATCTAGTTGAAAGGTCAAATCCCCAAAGTGGAGGAAGATCCGTTGATTGAGAAGGAAAGGTGTCCGCAAATCATCGACTGCAGAATATTGATGTATGGAAGAAAGGAAAGTTCGAGACTTGAGAATTCCGAAGTCTGGAATTCCGAAACAAATCACAGTCGTTGATTTGAAAGAGGTCGGATATGATCCGTAGCTTTGAAAGGGATAGATCTGAGTCGTCAGTTCAGAGACACCGCCAAGATCGTGATATCGACAGTCCCGCAACATTACGGGGATCGGAGGTACGCGAACTTTAAAATGTTGAGGGCCGGCCGCAATCCAAACCATGGTTTTGGAGAAAGGACACGTGGAGGCTCGAGGAGAATTGTGAACCGAAAAGTAGTTTGGTTTCAAACTGCCTTTGGTCGTGCCCGCAATCATGTGTTTGTGTGAGGTCATCGCCCAAGGTCACATCTAAAGAAGGGCCAAGAGAAAAGGGGCTAACGCCAACTCCGAGACTTCACTGAAGCACGAAGGAGAAGGTCACGAGTATCATAAGACCTGCACCAGAGGCCGAAAGGGCCTGTGTTTGATTAAGAGTTGAGACTATCAAGGTATCAAAGTATCGTTTGACTTAGAGAATCAAATAATCTTGATTAGAGGGTTCGGCTGAGTCCCAGACTTTCCAAATTAGAACCCGTGGAGAGAGAGAATTTTTTTCTGGAAGGAGGACTAATTTTTTATTTATTTTTAGCCTCGTCGTGGGTGTGTTACACTTTACTGTTTGCAGGTTCCCGACTGGTGCGCTCTTTGTTTCCAACAATCACTTTCTACAAAGTATTTCGGCTATCACGAGTTCCAGCCTCATACTTTGGGAGGCATTCTGTTACACGTTATTTTGTTCATCATAGTGATCCATTGAAAACATGTGTTCATGTTCCAAAAAAGAGCCTTTCTCCATGAGGAAAGTGATTGGCTTTCTCTTCCAAAAAACTGTATTAAGGAAGGTCGTCACAGGCTGCACCATAAGCAGGGTGCGACGATGCATGGTCGTCGCACTCTTCCCTAAAACTAGTTTGAGACGTCTTCGGAGGCTGCTCTACAACTGGGGTGTTATGATGCCAAAAGGCTAAGAAAAGGTCAACCTTCACGGAAATTCTAGAAGGGGATCTTCTAGAAGGCGAGGTGGCATCCGTATGGTTGGGATCCTACTCACTTCTATGATTTGGTGGGATCATCCTAATCTCTTTAACCATCTCTCTTTCCCCTATATAAAGAAGGATTTCTCATGGAAAAGGCTAAGGTTAATGAAGGTTGAATAAGGCTAAGATTGTATGGAGAATTCTGCATTGGGTCATTCTTGAGAGGTTCATTTCAGTTTATCAAGTCATTGTAGATCTTCTTCATTCAATATTGGAGCAAGTGTGTGTGTTGGAGCAAAGGGTCATTAGAAGGGGACCTTGCAACATCAAGGCTTTGGTTGTAATATCCACTTTCACTTTAATATAATATAGTGATATGTTTCTTTCTTGTAAAACTTATCTCGTTTTATTGTATGATTCCTTGATCACATACATAGGTTCTCTTTGAGTGTGCTATATTGCTTTCACTTTGGTTGGCTTGTGTTCCCTTGCAGATCCAATATCACAGGAGCACTGGAGTGAATCTAGGACGACAATGGCAAGAGGAAGCGATATTTAAACGGTATGTTGCTCATCTCTTGTTAAATAGTAAACTCAATGATTAGAGCTTAGGGAAAGCGTCATATTCTGTTCTGTTTTGTTCTAGATCTGGGTGGATTTAGGGAGATTTGTTTATGTCTGCATTTACCGATAAGTCCCACAACAAAGGTCCCTATCCCTCTTAAAAAATATCGACGAATACTCCCTTTATTAGATAAAAAGAGGCCTAAATTTTGAAGTAGATCAAAAGGCTAAAGACGAGTATAGCCCAGGATAGGAGAACTCATTGTCAATGGAAGCGTTAGGCTTCCCATCCCCTAATAATTCATGAAGTGGGTTTTCAATATAGTGCAAGGTTGGCGGTATGTCGAATTAAATGCACCATACCTCGCACAAATCAAACGACATAGTATCGAGCTCAACATTCATTTATGCGCGTGTGGGTTAGCTCTTTCAGGCTTCGACGAGATGGGTCTGTTGTTTCACTCCATGTGTATTCATGGTGATAATTTCTCATACCAACTCCAAATCGATGGCCCTTCCTTCCCGCTCTTGGGCATTCTCAGGACCATCAGGTTCCATAATCTCCTTTATAAGGCTTTCATTTACATTTATGTCAACCTTTGAGTTTGTTCAAGCTTTTTGCTTTTGAATTCGAGGATAGCTCTGTGTCTGTTTTGATTGGGGTCTATTTTGTAAGTAGGGTTTACTTTACCCTACAATGACCTTTATAGTCATCTGCATCCTTTGGGGTTAGGGAGGGAAGTTTCAATCAACCCAAAATTTCTATTGTGCAGAAGTTCTTTCAGGATTAAGATTATTTTATTTTGCAAGTCTCCTTCATTATAGGTGATGGTATTTCTTCTGCTCTCTTTGGGGCCTAAATTTTAGGGATATCAACGAATTTATATTTTACAATTCAGGGATTCCCCTTCTCATCGTGGATCCCTCCTGGAGCGACATTAAGCACATCTTGCGTAGGCACGAAGACATGGTTGAAGGAAGCATAGTGAATTTCAGCCATATTATAAGCAAGGTAAGTGGAATTAAACAGTGAATTATGGCACTTCTGCAACATATTGAAAATATGGAACAAGAAAGACAGATAACCAACACCCTTGAGCAGACCGTGGTGACACTCTGGAGCAAGAATGCCAGCAAATACAAGCCATGGTAATGTAACAGTAGTCCAATTCAGGTTCAAACAATCATCTTGTGGCAGAACCCCAGTCAAAGAATCCCAAAGAGACATAGGGAGATCGAGAAATGGTAACAATGGAAATCGAAGAAAATGTTCCTAGCCAAGGCGAACTCTAGAAGACACCCGACAATGAATCAGTGATTTAAATTATGTATTTTAAATATATCATTTTGCTCGATCAATATGTCAAAGTATATAGCAACATGTCTGCTTGAATGTATAAGGAAATTTCTAATCTTTTTTAGATTAGTACAGTACTAAATAACCCAAACTAGTTTCAACCAATTTTTTTAACTCTTTTGATTATTGTTTTACCTTGGCACAACTCTCTTTATATATAAAAATGTCTTTGGTTTCTTTAAAAAAAACTTCATCCTTCTTATTCTCTTGATCACGGAGGTCGTGTACATTCATATATATATATGAATGTTAGAATTTTGTTTTCACTCGAATAATTAAAGCCATACCATGTTATTATGAAAACAAAATTTATTATGTATGTTAAATTTCTTTCTTATTATTTAGGATCGAATTTAGCTCTTATTCTAGCCCACCTATAAAGGGAAAAATACCATATGCATACACACCATCATGCATGCAGGATATATTGTTTTCTATGTTATTTAAAGGCCCACTTATATGAGAAATATGAGCATAAAAATAAGTTTTATTTTCGATTTAAATGACAATCACATTCATAATAAGCTATGTATGCTTTCAATTGTGTATTCTTAGCAAAACACACCATACAATATTGAATGATTATATACAATGATTATATACAAACTCATATATGCATATGTGCGGAAAATCAATACCTTTTAGTAGAATTCTATGTATACATTGATCCTATTATTATGCATACATTGAATGATTTTGCATGCACATACCCAATGTTCATCCCAACCATACAAACCTTACCCAACAAATCCATCGAGTCAAAATAACAATAGGAAACAATGGTTCCTTTAAAGGTGTCATACAAAAGTGGCACACACATATAACTTGCACAAATGTGACAACATAAACTTTGAATATTGAAATATGACTAAATAAAAAGTGTATAGTTTCACTTATAGGAATTAATTTTATAGGAATTAATTGTATAGCTTTTTATGCCAACATATGCAAGGACTTAATTCATTCTATAGCTTTTTACGTTAACATAGGCAAGTATTTGGTTGTTTCGCAACTTTATTTTATTCATTTATATCATTTTGTTATTATTTTTCATAGTTAGGATAAGCATCTTCAAAGACTAGGCATTGAAACTATTACAAGGAGGTCTCATGCATCAATTTAATGTTTCTTTACACTCTAACCATAAAATAAAATTACTATTATTAGTAGTATACTCCTACTCATTAATATGAAAGAAAATCGCGAAAGGAATCAGGGACAGATAAATTGCACAAAGGTAAAAATAGTTTTTTTTACATTTCACTTGGCAATACGACAACATTAAATAAGGAAAGATTATTTTGGAAAGTCTACTAGGTGTTAGGGTTAAACCTCAGTCATATTTGAGTGCATTATATTAATTTTTCAGGTTTATAAAACTAAGTCAATACCATTGCTTGTGATTTTACAATTTCTATAAAGTGTTTCATAGACCCTACCCTTGAATGCAACATGTTGCATATTTTTTGGGACCATGAGGAGTTGAATTTCTCTAGAGTAATGGTGCTAGAAGGGTTATAGAATTGTACTAGTTTCAAGGCTAGGTCCATTTAGACCCTATAAATTGTACTAATTAAAGGAACATATGATCTAGTATTTGTCTAGGGTTATGGATTTGAGAATCTTGTAAAACATGCAGAATAAAATTTTGAGTTTGTCTCTTATCATTTAGCATGTTTAAAAAAGGAATGCATTCAAGTACCAAGCGTATTGGTGCCACTTGGCACTCTTAGAGCCTTGCACATTGATTGATGGGTCATGCTTTGTTGATGTCATCATGTACACTTGGAAATATCCTACTAGACAATACCACTCTATGTTGTTGTTGATGACATCATCATGGTTGACATGAATATGTCATAGGTGCCACATGGCAAGATCCTAGTTGTTCAAGCAAGTCTCAGGAGATGTGCATTTCAAGGCATAACCTTTCAAAACCACCCACCTTTGTTGAACGCAAAACATTGTATGTTGTTATTAGAAGGTGCATTGGATCCATAAGAATAGCTATGTCACATGAAAAGAAAGAACCCTAAATTTTCCCAAGTCCTCAATACAAATAATTTATAAAATCTAGTTGAATCCAACTCAATCGCGAAGGTCTAATACTTAGTAATTTTTAATAAAAGAGAATCTAATGTGGTCTAGCGACATGTGCAAAGGTCATGTGTTAAAACTTGGAGATGACATCATTGTGGTTGTTATCACACAAACTGTAGGTTGGGAAAAGCCCGACCCAATCCACAATATGGCGACAACTAGGAGAATACCTATCCACTGTCACCTCAGATAGGTATTCCCGACACTTTAGTGGTGAAGTGATCACCTCAAGGAGGGAATATCGGGTGACCCTAGAGGGAATGAGATGGAAAGTGATACTTATGAATGGATGCCCCTATAGGTCAAGTTGCTAAATGGAGAGTGGCTTGACAACGAGCTTCAGAGGTGGTTTATGGTTGCCAAGTGTTTGAGCACCTACGGAAGATGGTTGTACCTACTCGAGACACAAGAAAAGACAATATACAACCTAAACAATCCAATGGACAAGCAAGTTACGCTTGTTGTCCCTATTTGTAGCAGTCAACGAGATTATATATCAACAAATAAATGATAGTTAAAAGTTGTTAATATGATGCTAGAAGTTTAGTAAATGATGCAAGAAATAAGCTAACAAGTACTAGAATAACTCAAGTATGAAAGCATAAGACTTCAACAACAAAACAAGGCTGTTGTAAAGAAGTATTGCAGAGATATATTATTGGCCTTATGGCTGTAGAAAACTATTGATACAACAAAAAAATTCAACCCACAAAAAGTACAAGTAAACCACACAAAAAGTGCGTTGAGATTAGTAGAGTATTATGGTAGCTTGCTAGCAAATTCTGACTATTGAAATGTGAGTTATGGATAAAAAAGAGAATGATTTGCCACAACCCTAATGGTTGTAGCTTTAATTTATTTACATCAGAAAATTTCTTGGCTAAAACAGGACACCCTTAGGGCACAAGAATGCTTATAACATGTAGAAAATAATCCAACTTGAACAAATCCAATATCTCTCAAAATCATGTTTGCCAATGCAAACAATTTAATTCTCCAATGCAATAAAACATTAGTGCCTTGCCAAATGGGTTGTGGAGTCTTCTTGTATTAGGTTAGGACTACTAAATCTCAAAGGGTGTTATCCCTTTTACTCCCTTGAGATAGCAATCCTAACACGATAAAGTCTAGGAGGGTGTAAACCCTTTTACTTCTCCTAGCAACCTTTGCAATAGCCTTTTCAATAAACAATAATGATAAAAATTGGTGGAGATTGTAAATAATTATACTCCTCCAAGGATCTAGCCAATAACAAGCACAGAACAAGAAAGAAACCTAACAAAGTGTGTATTTTCCTTACCAATTCCAAGAAATGCCAAGACAAAACACTAGTTACCAAGCAATTTTCATCACCAAAGCAAAGAGAAAGAGCCTCCAAGAGTAGAGCACCACTTCACTTCATTAGACAAGATAAAAACCATATCACAAAAGAGAGAGAGAGTTAATTTTCCCAAGAGGGGCGCAAATTATAGCTAGTAAGGCTTCTTACAATGGGAGAGCTATGATAAAACGAGACATAAATGATCTCTATTTATACAAAAAACTGTAATAAGAGTTTGTCCACAAAACTTAGGGTAAACCATAAATTAAGGGGACAACAACCCTTACTTTTCCCCTTTACAATTCAAAATTTGATTTTGCACAATAGAAACCCTAGAAAAAGCATGACGTCACCCCTTTAGGGAAACATTTTGGCATATTTAGCAAGTTGTTGAGGTTCGGATGAAACGTTGGGCCTCCAAAGGCCTTCTTCCAAGGTGCGAGGGTCCTCTCTCAACCAAGTCAAGACGTCCTCATAAAAAGATGCCATGTGTCCCTTCACCACCAAATCCTAACACATGCATGACGTCAAGCCTTCAAAGTATGATGTTTTGGCCTCCAAAGGGAAAACGTTGGGTTAGTAGGGGCATGGGTAAGGTCTTCCAAGGAATCTCTCAAGCCTCCAAAGGTTGTCATCATCGTTGGGAGGGTGGGCCATGGTATCTAATTGGTGGGCTTCAAGCCCCAAGGAAGCCCAATGAATATGCCCTGCAAAGACAATGAATACACTCTCTAAGGATCTCAAGTCAAATGCATCATGATGAGTAAATCAAGTCAATAAAAGAGACACCGAAGTATGTGCATCAAAAACCACGTCATCAAAATAAACAAGTGCTCAAAGACCCTATGCAACTTGCCAAGTCTGGGTATGGGAGGGTTGACAAGGTGACCTATTGGGTGAATCATTCCCTATGTCAAGGAGTGTTTCCCTAGTGTAACCCCTTTCTAAGACATGTGAAAAAGATGATATGGATTGAGCAAAGACTCTTGGGCATGGGGTTCATGACATACAAGGGATCATGGTGTCTCATTTATGGGTGCCTTTGTAAAGGGTGTGTTGCACCTTTGTTTTCAATGCATCCTTTTTCCAAGTCCATTTACTGCCATTAGTTAATTAGAGTCCAAATGATAGGTACTCTCAAAGAGTGAATCGAATAGCTTGGGGGGTAGTACGACAATGTCACTTGAAGGGAGAAGAACACATAGTGCCATGGGGGTATAGTCTAAATTTTAACGCACTTTGTGTAAATCCCTTAATTAAGTGGGACATTTATATTATGTGTTTGCTTTTGTAGGTCTTTGACTTTTTAGGAGAAGCATTTCATTGCTCAAGACCTCTTTGGGCGAGCATCTAGAAGGTTCATAAGTAGGATTTTATGTTTTTATAGCTATCTCCCCTTCGAGCCTTCAACCCCTTATTCCCGTGAAATGAAGGACAACCCCTTCTTGGGTCAGTACACCTGAAATTCCCAAAAGACAATGAATATGCCCTCCAAGGATCTCAATTCAAATGCATCATGATGAGTAAATCAAGTCAATAAAAGATCCACTTAAGCACGTGCATCAAAAACCACCTCATCAAAACAAACAAGTTCTCAAAGACCCTATGCAACTTTCCAAGTCTGGGTATGGGAGGGTTAACAAGGTGACCTATTGGGTGAATCGTTCCCCAGGTCAAGGAGTGTTTCTCAAGTGCAACCCATTTCCAAGACATGTGAAAAACATGATATGGATTGGGGCAAGAATATTGGGCATGCGGTTCATGACATACAAGGGATCGTAGTGTCTCATTTATGGGTGCCTTTGTAGAGGGTGTGTTGCACCTTTGTTTTCAATGCATCCTTTTTCCAAGTCCATTTATTGCCATTAGTTAATCAGTGTCCAAACGATGGATAATCTTTGAGAGTGAATCAAATAGATTGGGGGGTAGTACCACAATGTCACTTGAAGGGAGAAGAACACATAGTGCCATGGGGGTATATTCTAGCTTGTAACACACTTTGCGTAAATCCCTCAATCAGGTGGGACATTTATATTATGTGTTTGCTTTTGCAGGTCTTTGATTTTTTAGGAGAAGTGTTTGATTTCTCTAAATACCTCTTTGGGAAAGCATCTATAAGGTTCACAAGTAGGATTTTATCTTTTTCCAGCTATCTCCCCTCTGGGCCTTCAACCCCTTCTTCCCATGAAATGAGGGACAACCCCTTCTTAGGTCAGTACACGTGAAATTCCCAAAATATAAGGAGATGAGGGGATGAATTGTGGAAAGTGACAAGTATTGTTGGGAATGGCATGATGAGTCGTCAAAAGGACCTCCCAGTAACATCCCTATCCCTAAGGGTGAACTACTTACTAGGGCGCAATGTTAACCACCGAAGTGAAACAGGGAAAAGAGCATGATGTCCAAGTAAACATCACATAATCAAAAGCAATAATAGATGCGACAAACTCAAATTCCTCAAATATTGAAATGAGACTCACCATAATACCTGACTTGTACCTCCTGGAGCAAGACCCAATGTCTTCCGGAGGCCAACTGATGTGGTGGATGTCGTCATGACAAAGATGGAGTTGTGATGGTGAGGTGGGTCTCTGTCTGTGCAAGTGGACACTGTTAGTCAAGTTGTTTGTCGGTACTCCATATCTACAACCTGAGGGCCTCAAGACATCATCTCCTTAGTTATCCCTAGGAGTTTGGGACAACAATGGCTCCTACTTGGGGACATGTGCTCGTTGTAGAGTGCATGAGAATTGCAACATCATCTGGTAGACCTGTGCCTACACTGAAACAAACAACTGTAAAATATAGGGTGATTCGCAAATTTTCAAACAATTCTAAACTAAACATGAAATCAATATGCAAGTAGAGCATAATGACATATGAAATGCATCTAAACTAACATGAACAATCAAGATGCAAATGCAGGGAAAGGAAGATGACCTACCTACTTACCTGGGGGCCTAAAGATTAGGTACTAAAATGTCAGTGAAGTCATATAACCAGTGCAACCAGCTGATCATCTAATCAAAGTATCTCCCCCTATGCTTAATCGTGTAATACAATAAAGACAAGTCAAGCACACAATACTCATGAGTATAAATACACATATAATTGGTCATGAAATAAAACTCACGGAGATGGGTGGGAGGGAGGAAATTCTGCCGGAAAGAGAAACCATCTGCCTAATCATCCTATCTGAAAGTGTAGCCACAAGCTTGATCAATCCATCTCTGAAGAGGGATACTATATGTAGAAGGCGACTCGTCTTCATCTTCACTTAGAAAATCACTGCTCCATGAAGGATGAGAAAGGATAAGAGATCCCAATAGAATCTATTGATTTCCCAAACAAGGGGAAATGGGGTAAGGCATAGCCTCATGTCTAGATAAAAAATCCTCCCTCAGATTTAGGAAATGCCGCTTCTTTATCTACAAATCCACACCAAAAGTCTCAATACAAAAGTACTTTCATTTGGTAGTGTGGAACTCATAGTGCCTTGGGTTGGCCACGATCTAGTGTCTATGAAAATCTGAGCACAATGGCTGAAAATATTCACAGAACAAATATGCATCCCCCAAAAGGGTACATATAAAGGGATGACTGAAAATCACCCTGAGTATGTTGTGATAAGTCATCCTCAAAGGGTTAGAACAAATCTGTAACCATATCATCACTAGGATGCCAACATCTTAATCATACATGCATGAATACCAGTCCTCTGATGATGATAACTCAACCCCTTTTGCTTTAGAGCTACCCTCAATGTCGTAAATTGGTTCTCTATAAAAAATGAAATGACCAAAATCCCATCTACGTCTTCCAACCTGTATAAAATCATCAATGTGATCATCAACTATATCCGAGGGTTGTTCCATGCTTTCATCTATATCATGGGAGTTGATTGCTTCTTCACAAGACTGGAAAAATTTATCTTCTTCAAAAGGGAAGTAGATAACAATGTCTCGTTCATGCCTTCTGCAAGAGAAACTTCATCGAGATCCTCCTAGCAAATTTCTTCATTTCCACAATCATGGAATAAAGAATCATCAAAGTTTTCGAAAGGATTATAACTTGCCATGTTCCCCTTTTGATGTACATGAGGAATAGAAGATTGGTTGTTTTCTTCAAAGGGGTGGGCCAATGCAAGTGCTTCATCTTTAGAAGGATCTTGTTTCTCTTGGAAACTTTGTTCATGGATCTGCTCTTTAACCAAGTCTTCGTCATCTTCAATAGAATCAAACATTTCACCATCCTGATCTTGATCTCTAACAAGTTTGCAAACTTATTCGGGCATCAATAATGATTGATCTTGGGTTGGAAAGCCTTTCTGGTAGCAGTACCTTTCTGTCATAGTGTTACATAGTGATTTTATTCCGAAATAGGAAATGGCAACCTCCCATGCCATGTTCAGGGTAGGTTTCCTCTTGTAATTTTGAAGGATGGCATTGTACTCTTTCTTTCTTTGCACACAAAACTTGACCAGGAAGTCCTTATCATGGGAGTTTTCAAGTAATTATTCATAGAAATCATTGTCTTCCTCTATGTTTTCCTTGAGGCACTCGAAACTTTCCTCATTACTATCATCCTCAATCTCTTCTACTTCAAATGTGTTTTCATCAGATTTTTGAAGAAGTGTTTCTTTCAAACCTTCAATAAATTTTGAAAGAAACGATCATCCCGCGAGAATGTCCTCAAAGTCTTGAATAGACTCTTCAATATTTTTATGGCCCCAATTCTTGAGGAAGTATTGGATAAGGATTATTGAGGAAGACATATTTTTGGGGCTACAAAAATATCCAATCCAATATCTTTTCCTTTTTTCGAGAGATAAGAGAAACAACTGTATAATCACATCTTCTTGTTCTATGCTGCATTGTATGGTGAATTCAACGAACTCAGTGACATGTGTAGTAGCTGAGGATGGATCACCATCGAACTTAGGGACATGAATCAACTGTTTCATCAGGCATTTGTTTGGATATCAATTAACAGATTGAACTTCCAAGGCTTTGCATGCCTCATGAAATCACCACAGAGACATCCTTCCATCACTTAGTGATGGGTAAATTATATACCTAATTTCCCTTAATTAAATTATCGACCGAGGAAAGAAAACTTCGAGTTGTAACACAGTATGAGTCAAGATAAAACATGAGCTAATTGTTTATGTATTCCTACCACTATATTCTATGACTAAATCCTAGTACCAGAATGAGGTATGGAAAGTGAATTGAACAAGCAAAAGAGAGTAGTATATCCTAGGGATCAACACTATGCTTTCAACTTGCAATTCTATTTTTAAAAGATGATATAAGGAGTACAAGCAAACCAAGATATATTTGAGATGTAGAGCTACTTATAAAAAGAAATCTATGCTTATGAAATGAGAATAAGTTATCTTTTCCAAAAACAATTATTTAAAGTGAATTCTACTCTAAAATGGCTTTTAAGACTAAACTAAGAGATCATCATTACTTCTACATTAAGGGAAATAAGCAACATGATCTGGTTTTCACACTAATTTTATTGAAGAAAGTAAACAATATTATTTATCTATCCTATTCAAATGGACATCTTTTATCGTCTACGATGACGAATTATATCACGATGACATCTATGTACGATGGCTAATTCAAATGGAATGAATTCAACATTGACTTCTATAGAAAAATGTAAAGTGGAAACAAAACAATCTATTCAAAACTTTTCCATTCAAGGGATATCAATACGTCGCACACATGTTCTTGTAACCAATTAGACCTATAGACCTATGAATAATCACTCAAAAGGACTCAGAATAAAAAATTATACTGTCATGCATAAACTAGAAATATATTCACAAAGATATGATGATTACATAGTCCTGTAGGGATTAGCTTAAGATATTCACAATACAAGTTAAATGGGATATGAACAATCTCTTAATACATATGCATAATTCTTTAAGTGATAAACCTGCACAGGAGATGTACACACTTTAGAACACAATATCAATAATTAAAAGAGAGTATATACAATTGTAACACAGTTAGAAAGACATCTATAGTTAAAACACATCTTGAATGAGTAACCTGCAAGAAAGAAGATATATATATCTTAATTTAAATACACAGTAAGATAAAAACGCACAAACTATTGGTGGGCCCTCCAAGTAGTTGTGGTACTCCAGCTTATAAAACAATCATGATTTTCAATACATCAACTCAAATTATATTAAAATCAGGAATGTATGTAACAGTGAAAAGTTCTGAACAATACAACAATTCTCTCATCATAAACATCCCGCTCGTGTTCCGTGGCTTCAGGTATATATAGAGTTTTTTACAATGGAGAGGTCGACCACTGAAAGGATCGACACTCTTCAAAAACATAAATCATTAACCTCCATTAATGGATAATAACATACAACATCTTATTAAGTTCATAAGATTGAATATAGGGGCGAATTCCAACTGCTCAAATCAAGGTACGAGAGGAATCATAGCAAGAGGATGCTAATAGACACAAAACCCATGTTTTGCATTCGCAAGGAAAAGCCTACAGATATGCCAACTAACGAACTTGCTGCGCTCTGAGTTCCAGATTAAGTGTTGGATGAAGGTCCAGATTCACCTGATATAAATTTGGGCTACGTGATGAAGGACCAGATCACACCTTTGACATGTTTAACAAAAGAGCAAGGTGTCAAATGATTACACCCCTTTAATTAAATGTAAAATTATCATTAAACTATAAAAAAGAATACAAAACGTACCTCATTCCTACCCCATAGCGAAATAATGAAAGGAACTTGATAACAAGCTCAAAAAGGATAATGGAGATACAAAATGCATGATTTTCATATACAAAAAGAGGCTTGGAACGAGGAAAAAGTAGGCAAAATATGGAGTCATCATCTCCCCCACTCCTGAGTATTTGCAGGTCCCTTTGCAAAGAAAAATGGGATTGCCAAAAATGCAATTATACCCCTAAGGCAGTGACTTGAACTTGAAGGAGGAGATGAATTAGTCTTTATGCGCGGTTCCCTCACATTCTGAAGATTTCTGCTTGTATTTCCTTTGATGCTTCAATTTCATTCTCAAGGTGTGATTGGAGGCAGTCATGTCGTCAACTAGGCACTACAAAGAATTAACCTTGGACTGCAGGACATCATTATCATGTTGAAGATGATGATCCAATGTCTCGTATCCTTGAAGGCGTTGGGTCAATTGAACATTCTCTTGCTGTAACTGTTCAATAGTTGAAGGTGGAGCATATTTCAAAGTAGAGGATAGCAAGGGCTCAATGGTCGAGGGAGATGGATTGTCACACTTTGTGGAAGGTATACGAGTTTTAGGGGAATGTGTGACAATGGATTCTTGAAGAATATCAGACATAACAGGTTCGTAATCAATCTCCACATCAGGCTTAGATCCTCCTGTAGAACTCTCTTTAAGATTCTCATAAGGATTCTTATGATCGGATGGTGATGAGGACAATTGGATAGGGTCAGAGGTATTTGGAAGCTTCTTACCAAAATTAACAACCATACTTTGGGTGCACATGCGATATGGTTGAGTTTTAAACCTATTGGCACCATGCCTCTTTGTAGGAATTGGAGGGAAAATATGTTGAAAAGAACCCTGCATCCTTTGCTGCTTAGAATTAGTAGAAGTTGAAGACGACTAAGGGTTAGTAATAGGTATGTCATCCTCTAGAGTGAAAATAGACTTTTTAGGCTTCTTAGCTTTTGAAGGGATAGGATTGTTTGGAGGGTTTTTAGATTTAGGAGGATGAGGGTGAGACTGAGGCTCAATCCCAAAATTAACTGCACTTTTGATTGCTTTGGTTATCAAATGAGGGTTTAAGAATTGGTAAAGAAAATCATCCCAAGTTCTATTCTACTTTTTAAATTCTGATACAACAAGTAACTTGATAAGACCATGGTCAAATAAGCTATGGATAAGGTTTTCCATGTTCTTACGAATCTGAGAAGAAATCTTCTCAAGGCTCTTCAAAAAGAAAAATACAAAGTTCAAAGGTTTATCGAACTGGAAATGAGCCAATAAGCGAAAGTGGCAAGTCTTGAAAGTAGAATACTTACCCTCGCAGGTGATTAACTTATTGATGATGCCCACAGGGTTAAGTAACTCGTCTCTAATCCAACCCTTCAAATAACCCTTAGCTTGTAGTTCTTAAACCACTGGTCTCCAAGTCACGTGAGCTTTGTGGCAATAACGATGGAATCTTCAGACATAGGAAAGGTAAGCGACCTGATATGAGCAGTCTTACCATCGAAACTGAGGGCGAATTGTAAGGATATACCATCATCGTTCCCTTGCAAGCTTGCAAGGAATGGCCTCCATCATGCGTGGATAAAAGTATCTCTACAAGCCATGAATTCAAGGATTGCCAATAGCTTGGTGTACAAGGAGGGTTCATAGCGATTTGGCATGGAAAAAAATAAAAAGGCAAGTGAGGAAATGAGCAGAGGGAACAGAGTAAAAGGAGAATGATAAATGAAAGCAACAGAGGAGACAAAGTGTCGTGTTCCTCTAAACAAATACTCTGTTCCCTTAAACACATGTTTTTTTCTTTAAACAAGGGTGCGCGAGTGATGCAAAAATGTCATATTGTGGGTTCGTTTGGCACATATGAAAGCCACACACAATAATGATTACGCAGGCTGTATGAAATTCGAAGAATGTTGTACCTTAAGATCTGACCTCCCGTAAAAATAATATCGTACAAAGTGTTTGATCAATGTCCAAGTCAAAGACTTGGACATTATGATAAAAAATAATAATCATGTGAAGAGCATGAAGGAGTCGTATGAACATAAAAGTAAATGAATGTTTAGATTGTGAAATATCCAGAATGGCCATATGAGAAAGCTTAACGATTCTTGTTTAATAAATCTGTATGCCAATTAGGAAGTTCAAATTCATGAATTTACAAGCTTTAGCCATGTTTCATATCAAAATATCGTTGAAATCAAATAACTATACCCGGGTTTACATCACCTTAGGCATTATAAATCACTTTTGTAGGTTATGGTACCTCATCCAACACTAGGATTGAAAATTATACAACAATGAGCATGTATTTGCCACGATCACCAATATTGTAGGACTCATGACTACCAAGGTGGATGATAGGGTGGCTGCAACTGAAGTATCCATCATGGTTGCTTTTATTGAAATGTAACTGCAACAGAGAATGCTTGATAAAAGAGGTGCTAGTTGCTACCCGAGTTCCAATCTCTGTAGTGGAAAAGGAAGTTTATAGCTAGATATAACATAACTCTTGAGTTATTAACATCCCCCTCTCTCTTCGAGCAATCAAGCTATACAACTGCTTTGATCAATTCTCCCTTTTATTGGTCATGAGCAGAGATCCATAAACAAAGAAGTCATGAGATTATTAAAATAGTATATAGTTGATCATCTTTCATCATCATGATATGGAACTATTAACAATTGATGACATATTCAACTTGATAAATTTTTTAAAAAGTGGTTTCATGGTATATCTCTTTATGGAAGAAATCATATAGCCTTTTCACATAGACTTTCTAAACAAATGAACAATTTTTAGCTCAGGAAACCCCTTCCCTCCTAAGCATAGTAACATTTTCGAAATCAATCATATAGGAAACCAGTCAATCCTTCCAATATCTTGAAATTTATAGTTTCTAAGTGTAAAGGTAAATTTCACATGTTAGCCCAACAAAACGGTTAAGATCATAAACCCACCTGTAAGACAAGACATATTGCATATAGTTAAGAAGAATTAGACAAGAGGGTATTAAGATAATCTTCAAGTTAACCCCCAATGGCAAGTTAATGGAGTTCATTTACCTTTTCTTAACCATGCATAATTATTTTCAGTCATGTCTACAAGTAGTGCCATACATGAGGACAAATTTAAAATCAAGGAATTATTATCTTGATATATCATTTTTCAATTATCATCCTCTCCAGGTAGAATGCCTCGCTGCTAGAAATCTTGTTCAATACTCCAACGAGTTTACCTAGTCATACCATAGGCCAGTACCAGCTACTAGCAAGCCTGTTCAATACTCTGACGGGTTAGCCTCTTACACCCTTTTTACGATAGAGACTGGTCCTTATCACCACCTTTAAGATTTGTGTATGAATGTTGCTTCTGCAACAAGATGGGGAGGCAACTTTGAAAACCATTTTACAAATTGGGATGGTATTTAAGTTGGAGAATGATTTTTTATGTATTACTTTTATAGATTGTCCTTATGTAAGGGATACTTAAGTGGGCTTAACCAATCCAAAGATGTGTTATAGTTGAACATTTTAATGTGAGGTGGATGGAACCATTGGAAAATAACAAAAATATATATGTAGCCCCTACTCACCTTCTTCCATTGTAATTAAATTGATGTTTCCATGGCTATCCGTTAGTTAGACCTTCTTGCTACTTTTTTTTTTATAAAAATACTCTACTCACCCACTCAGAGATCTAGATGGATTGTACTAACATCGTCTAGGTTTGATGAGATCAATGTCACTTCCTATTAATATATTTTCAGGTGGTTGAGGGCTATGAGCAACTGTCATAAGAGATTCCTTGAGAGTATAGGTTGAAAAGAAGATAGAAATCTTGTCAAAAAAAAAAAAACTAAAAATGAATAATTAAGACAAGCAATTTTTAATCATGATAAAAGTATTCATTACTCAGATGATGATCAATAAGATGATGAAATTCAATCATAGTAACATCTTCTTTTGAAGTGAAATACTTCCCTTTTTCTTTGTTTTCTTGAAATTGTCCACTTGTTCTTAAATGAATACCTGCAAAAGTTCTAAAACTACTTGTCAAAACTACACCAAAAATATTTACATATGTACAATAGAAAAACAAAATATTTCAAGAACAAGGAGAAGGATAAGAAACTTCCCCATCCACCAATGCCAGTTCCTCGTTGGTTGACATGACTTACATAAAATCTTCTTTAGAAACAGACTTATGGTAGAGTTTTAGTTTATGCCCATTTACTGCAAAAGAGACATGTTCATAATCAATTGTCATTATATTCATAGCCCCATTATCAAACATGGTAACCACTTCATAAGGACCTAAACATCGAGTGGTAAGTTTAACTTTAAAAGATTTAAACCTTGAATCAAACAATAGAGCCTAATCTCCATGTTGAAATTGATTCTTTTTAATGAATTTATCATGCCACTTGCTTTGTTGGTTTTGAACTAAGATCGTCCTTTGGATAACATCCTGTCTAATTTCATCCAATTCACTCATTATAAGACTCGTTGTTTTTGTGCTTCGTCTATATCTAATCCCAATTGTGTAGCAATACAAAAGGTTCTTACTTGGAATTCAATAGATAAGAGTACTTGTTTTTCGTAAACCAGTTCATATGGGGTATGTCCAGTGGTGTTTCTCCATGTGGTGCGATATGCCCATAAAGCCTCTAGAAGTCTATTGACCCAATCTATATGGTGTAGTTGGACAATTTTAGTCAAGATAGTTTCCAATAATTTGCTTGTTGATTCTACTTGACCATTAACTTGTGGGTGGTATGGAGAGGACTTCTGATGTTTTATCCCATATTTTTCTATTAATTCCTTCATCAACTTAGAGGTAAATTGCATACCTTGGTCCGTGAAAATATCACGAGGAACACCAAAGCGGGTAAAATTATCTTCATAAATAAACTCAACAACAGATTTTTCAGTAGCTCTAAATAAGGCTTTTTCATCCACCCACTTAATGACATAATCTTTGCAAACAAGAATATAGTTTTTTTTACGAGACATTGGGGAAATTGGTCCTATGAAATCAAGGGCCCATTTCTCAAAAGGTTCAATCATAACCTGGGTATGTAAAGGCATTTCATTAGTTTATGTGGGTTTTCTTATCCTCTGAAAACTATCACAACTTCTTACATATTTGGTAGCATCTTTAAAAATGCTGGTCCAATAGTATCTTGAATGTAAAACCTTGTATGTGATACATTTATTGGAAAAATGAACACCACATGGTCCATCATAGCAACTTTGTAGGATATTTTCTACCTCATATTCTTGAACACATCTTCGAATGATCAAATCGGGTCCAGTACGGAAAAGGTCATGGCCAATCCATGAGTAGTTAGCACTTTGTGTTATAATTCGACGCTTTTCACGAGGTGACAAGTAAGATGGTAATTTTCTAGTGGCTAAATAATTTGCCGCATCTGCAAACCATGGAGTGTTTACAAAGATGGCAAAGAGATGCTCATATGGGAAACTATCATCAACAAGAAAAATATCATCTTCATGATTAATGCGAGAGAGAAAGTCAACTAATAAGTTCTCTTTTCCTAGTCGGTCAATGACAACAATATTGAATTCTTGTAATAAAATGAGAGACCTACTTACTCGACCATTGGTAATAGGTTTTTTCATGAGAAATATAATGGCAGAGTGATCTGTATGTACATAAACCTCATATCATGTAATATAATGACAAAACTTATTAATGGCATGGACGACTATTAAGAATTCTTTTTCAGTGACTGTATAGTTCATCTCAGCAAAAGTCAAGTTTTTACTTACAAAGTAAATGGCATAAGATTGTTGGTCTTATTTTTGTCCTAACATTCCTCCTATTGCAATATCGGATGCATCAATAGATATATGGAATGGAAGGGCCCAATTGGGTCCTCTAAGAACTGGTGCCATGGATAATTTAGCTTTTAAGGTTTAAAAGGAAGTTTTGACAATGGTCAGTCCAAAGAAAGTTAACATCTTTTGTGAGAAATTTGAACATCAGTGCGGCAATTTTCGTAAAATTTTCGATGAATCACCGGTAGTAACCGACATGTCCAAGAAAGCTTCTCACCTCCTTTGGAGTCTTTGGAGGTGGAAGTTTGACAATCACCTCAATCTTGGCAGGATCCACTTTAATCCCCTTGGATGAAACATGATTCCCTAAGACTACTCCTTCACTCAATAACATTTTACACTTCTTGTGACTTAAGGATAAATTCATCTCTTGACATTTGATGAGAACCTTTCTCATGTTATCTATGGCTTCTTGAAAAGTATTACCATATATTGTAAAATCGTCCATATACACTTCCACACAGTCATGGATGAGATCAAAAAATATCCCTAATACTACTCGTTGGAAGGTGGCAAGAGCGTTACATAGACCAAATGGTAGGAATATATAAGCATAAGTGCCCCAAGGACAAGTGAAATTAGTCTTGTCCTGATCCTCAGGTGCTATTAGAATTTGATTATATCCGCTATATCCATCAAGGAAGAAAAAGTATCGCTTCCCTGACAAAGTATCCAAGACTTGGTCAATGAATGGAGGAGGAAAGTAATCCTTAAGAGTGGCCTTATTAAGTTCCCGGAAGTCGACACAGATTCTCCATTTTCCAGTTACTTTCTTTGGAACCACTACAATTGGGGATACCCATTTTCTATCAGAAATTGGATAAATAAAACCAACATTCAGTAGTTTTTGTATTTCCTCCTTCACTATATCTTTAAGTGTTGAATTCATCCTTCTTTGGGGTTTCCTAATAGGTGTTACTTCTGCCTGGGTATAAATATGGTGTATACATGTATCAGGGTGGATACCCTACATATCATTATATTCCCAGGCGAATGCTCCTGATTGGTCCTTAAAGACGTTCACTAGTTGTTCTTGTTGATCTGCATCTAGTCCTGAATTGATATGTAGGAATTTTCCAGAACTAATCTCATAAGGCATGGTATAGGATCCAAAATATTCATCTATTACAAAGATAAAAGATGTTGAAGAAAGAGTTTATCGATCCAAATGTTCTTGAAATTATTCACCAAACATATAATCAAATTGAGGGAAAGACTGAGGAAAATCAACACATATTACTGAAGAAATGAATTGATTTAACACTTTCTCTGTCGTTTTCTCTTGAAGTGCCCAGGAGTGATCACTGGACAACATGGGTTCTTCCCATCTTTCGTTCTCACATGGACACTCTAGCCACCATATATTTTCTGTAATAGGTCGGGTTAGTGGATATATCGTAAGTTTCTTCATAGAAAGTCCATTGGAGATAATAATTTCACCTTCTCGACAACCTCTGAATGTGTTGGAAGTAGCTAACCAAGGTCTTCCCAAGATAATGGGATGCCCTTTAGAAGGATCCTTTGAATGGATGACTAGGAAGTCTACCAGATATTCCCATGATGCCAATGTGACTATGATATCATCCAATATCCCCACAGGTATAACTTTTGTTCTATCTGCCCATTCCAAAATGGTTGGGGTAGGTCAAAGGAAGTGTTTCAACTGTAATTCTTCTAAGGCATTGACAGTCATAACATTAATGGCAGCCCCTAAGTTTATGAGAGTGTTTCCAATGGGAATCTTATTAATGATTATCATTACTATTGGATTCCCAGGATTTGCATACTTTGTGACCTTAGGTTGCTCTGATATGTATTCAAACAATTCTCCTACCAAATGCAATATTGGAGGATCTTTATGTTTTCTACCTGGATTTTTGATACACAATTCCTTAACTACCTTACTATAGATCGGGATATCCTTTATTGCTTGTAACAAGGGAATTTTGACACAAATATTTTTTATTTCACTTATAATGTCAAATTCTGGTTGAATCATTGGTTTTTCGATTGCTAATCTCTCCGGATAGGGAGGAACTTTTGTAGTTTGCAATGATTCACTTTGAGGAGGATTTTGTTCTTGATATTTGGGAATAATAACATCTTCCCATTGAGTGTCATCCGTTGACTAGTCGGGAATTTCATCTTCGTTTTCCTCACGGATGACTACTGAAGGTTTATGTTTATTCAAAACTCTCCCTGACCTTAGTTGAATATCATGTAATGGAACATGAGAAACAACATATGTCAGAAAAGTTTGCAACTCAACATTATGAAGAGTTTGAGTTGGTTTATTGTTTGGGTTAGGTACCGGTTGTGCTGGTAACAATGTTGGTCTTGGGGAATTTGCAGTCTAAAATTGATGAGGTTGTTGTGGAATAGGAGGTAAAGGTGGAGGGACAAAACCTAGAAAAAGTTGTTGAATATTTGGTGGAAACTATGGATAGGGATGAGTGGGCATAGGAACAAGTGGAATATGAGTGTTTCCTTGGGTATGTCCTTCCCTCCGTCCCTATAGCCAAGGGTGGTGTGAAGCATACTGTGGAGACCAATTTTTCCAATTTGGTAAGTTCCATTGTTGTGGTTGTTGATAATAAGGTGGAGCTTGAGGTGGTGGATCCTGATACATAGACTGACTCCTAGGCTGCCATGGCCTTCTAGGTGCATAAGAAGTTTCTCCAGGATCCCCACTCTTATAAATGGCTTGTAAATCGGGAAGTGATGGGAATTTTTTAGTTAGATGATCTTCAACACAGAGGCCACAGACTCAAATGTTGTCTAATGAGCATTCCCTTGAAGAATGCTTCCTCTCGCACGTCGGACAAAATATGCTCATCATATCGTTCTCTTCCTCCCATTTTTTCTTAATTTTTAAAGTGTCCAATTGGGAACCTATTGTACTTAAAATATCAATTTTAAAGTTTTCTAACAGGTTTCCTATTTCCATCCCTGTAACACCACCATAACTAACTCCTTTTGAGTTTCTAATATAGGGATCTTGAACACCCTTTCCATTTTTAGCCTTGCTTCATGAGTAGTTTCTACACATCTCAAAAATCTCAACAGATGGTTTATGGGAGACATCTCCTGATTCCATGAGATTAAGTGTTGCCAGAGATTCTTCCGAGATTCCTTTGTGAAAAATGGTTCTTATTGCATCGTACGGAAGGTCGTTATATTTTGCTTTTTGTGAAACATAGGCGAACTGTTCCATGTAATATTCAAGACTCTCGTCTTCTAATTGTTGAATTTTAAAGATATCATTCCGAGAATCTTTAGGTTTGAAATAATCGTGGTATTTCCTAACTAATACGGTCTTCATAACTTCCCAAGATTAGATACTAGATTCTTTTAATACCATGAACCATCTAAGTGAAAAATATTTAAGGGTGGCAGAGAATAGTTTTAATTTTTGAGCATCTTGCAAGTAGTTATAACTTCTGCACAAGGTTTCAAACTCAAACAGGAAGGTGTCGAGATCCTCACTGCTCTTACCATAAAGGTAGGTAGTGAAGAAGGTGGAATGTTCTTCATATTAACATTTTATATGGTATCCAGAATTGGAAACCCAAAAGTGGTTTCTGTCTGGTTTCCTACTTCTTCTCCCTCATCATTTATCACATGATTATGGTCCTTATGTTCATCCATATTGATTTGATTCCCAAAAAGAGAATACCTTCGTGGTTTTATTCTTGGAGATAATGAGGCGTCCCAACGTTCTTTTTCAGGAGAGATATTTCTTCGACGGGAAAAATTATCTGCTATTTGGATTTCAGGGACTTTTCTCGAGCCTGTTGAAACTATTAGTTCAGAGGTTGTCGTTTCAACTTGTGACACAACTAAGTCTATTGAACTTCCAAAGAGAGCATTCACATGTTCAGGGTGAATGACATATATAAAGTTTGAATCCCCCGATGGTGGTAAAAATGCAAAATTTGTGTTGGCTGGTTTTGATGATGAGAAATTGGAAGGTTCGAGTGGTTTTACCTCCTTTCTTTCTAATGTTGGTGTCTCAACTTTTTGTTCTATGGTTTCCTCGATTCTTGTCTCTACTGAAACCGATTCATCTTTCTGGGTTGAGATATCTCCTACTTTTACCTTCCAATACTGTTTTGCAGAGTTTATAGGTGGACTATTTCTTCCTCCAAAAAGGTTAGAAGGAACTTTGGTTGGAAGTTTTGGATTGGTTTTAACATATCTACCCTTTGGATCCCTAGGTTTTTACATGAAAACAAAACAAAAAGAAAACTGCCATTGGATTTGGGTGAACCTGTTATAACATATGCACAGGTTCTTACCTCTCGTCTTAATGTTCCCCTACCACCACTAGCACTAATGTTCATAAAAAATCTACTTCCTAATTATTTTCTACCTTTGAACAACTCCTTGGCAACAACGCCAAAAATGATGTGTAAATCATATACCTAATTTCCCTTAATTAAATTATTGACCAGGGCAAGTAAACTTTGAGTTGTAACACAGTATGAGTCAAGATAGAACAGGAGCTAACTGTTTATGTATTCCTACCACTATATTCTATGACTAAATCCTAGTACCAGAATGAGGTCTTGAAAGTGAATTGCACAAACAAAAGAGAGTAGTCTATCCTAGGGATCAACACTATGCTTTCAACTTGCAATTCTATTTTTAAAAGATGATGTAAAAGACTACAAGCAAACCAAAATCTATTTGAGATGTAGAGCTACTTATAAAAAGCAATCTATGATTATGAAATGAGAATAATTTATGTTTTCCAAAAACAATTATTTAAAGTGAACTCTACTCTAAAATGGATTTTAAGACTAAACTAAGAGATCATCATTACTTCTACATTAAGGGAAATAAGCAACATCATCTAGTTTTCACACTAATCTTATTGAAGAAGGTAAACAATATTATCTATCTATCCTATTCAAATGGACATCTTTTACCGTATACGATCGTGAATTATATCACGATGACATCTAAGTATGATGGCTATTTCAAATGGAGTGAATTCAACATTGACTTCTACATAAAAAATGTAAAGTGGAAACAAAAAAATCTATTGAAAACTTTGTCATTCAAGGGATATCAATACACTGCACACATGTTCTTGTAACCAATTAGACCTATAGACCTATGAATTAATCACTCAAAAGGACTCAGAATCATAAATTATACTGTCATACTTAAACTGGAAATGTATTCACAAAGATATGATGATTACATAGTCCTGCAAGGATTATCTTAAGATATTCACAATACAAGTTAAATGGGATATGAACAATCTCTTAATAAATATGCATAATTTTTTAAGTGAATGACTTGCACAGGAGACGTACACACTTTATAGCACAGTTGCAATAATTAAAAGAGAGTATATACAATCGTGACACGGTTAGAAATACATCTGTAGTTAAAAATAAGCTTGAATGAGTAACCTGCAAGAAAGAAGATATATATATCTTAATTTAAATACACAATAAGATAAAAATGCACAAACTACTGGTGGCCCCCCCAATTAGTTGTGGTACTCCAGCTTATAAAACAATCACGATTTTCAATACATCAACTAAGATTATATTAAAATCAAGAATGTATGTAACAGTGAAAAGTTCTCAACAGTACAACAATTCTTTGTTCTGTGGCTTCAGGTATATATAGAGTTTTTTACAATGGAGAGGTCGACCACTTAAAGGGTCGACACTCTTCAAAAACAAAAATCATTAACCTCCATTAATGGATAATAACATACAACATCTTATTAAGTTTAGAAGCTCGAATATAGGGGCAAATTCCAATTGCTCAAATCAAGGTAAGAGAGGAACCATAGCAGGAAGATGCTAATAGACACAAAACCCATGTTTTACATTCGCAAGAAAAATCCTACAAATATGCCAACTAACGACCCTGTTGTACTCCGTGTTCTGGATTAAGTGCCGGATGAAGGTCTAGATTCGCCTGATATAAATTCGGGCTACTGGATGAAGGACCATGTTGAGGAAAAGGTATGGAAAACCTTACTCAAGCATTTTCAGATCTTGTCGAGCTAAGACAAGATAGTTGGGAATGTCACTCATGGTTTATAGCCTAAAAAACAATCGCTTGAACCACAAGTATTAATTACAAAGGACCAAGGCTGATTTTTATATGTTGTATATTTCAATGCGAACGAAGTAAACTCGAACAAAGTTGTATAAATGTGCACATAAATTATACAAATGTATATATGGAGATCAAAGCAAAAGAATGGACCAAATCAGTAAAACACATGTGTGAGACTGAAACAATAATCCGATTTTTCATTTATTTCATTCCGAGATACAAAAACTGAGTTCTCTCTTCAAACCCCTGCGAGGGTAGGGACCAAAATCAAACTTAGAATCCTTCAATGGGCGCCGTACAAAAAGACTCTGACAATCAAGAAGAAAACCGAAGCTAAAGACCTGGATCGGCTTGCCACAAACTGTTGTCACTTGACTCTGCAAGATATTATTTATTAGCCACGAAAGTCAATTCATGCATAAACAAAAATACCAAGACTATCAAAGATAAATCATACACCTTTAAAACAAGCTGCTGAAATATGTGATTTGGTTTTTGAATCCTGCTGCCTTCAGTAAGACCCTGCTGTCATCAAGAGGATTAAGGTTTCTAGTAAACTCAAAATGAATGGATATTAAAAGTATCTCACTAGTATAGAGAAAACCTTATGGTTGTAGTTCTCCTTATATTCTCTTCCTTGTCTCTTCATTTGATTGAACTTTTATTCTTTCTCAATAAGTTATGGTAGTTGAACTAACTTTCTTTAGTTAAGTCAAATAAACCTAACTAATTAGTTTGAGACAAAATAATAATAATATTATATAAATAAGGGTCTTCAAATAATAACTAAATAGGTGGGACCCCTTATGACTCCCAATTATTTCCTTTTATAATTATCTGGCATAACAAATATCATAATCATTTAATTCAAAAATATCTCCTTGTAACTCTTGCTTCATATATATATGCTCAAATGATAAATATCAACAGAATGTAATATAATGATGTTCCAAAAAATAACATTATATCCAAGTTGTCCAATAAAAAATGCTCAAATAAATGTTGCTATCTAGAACAATGTCAAATATATGTTGTTCAAAACTTAATCAAAATAAAAATACTGTGTAAAACAACCTCAATCATCAAAATCCATATTTACTATGTGAGGCATTAGGTCTCTTCTCGTTGTTGTCCCCTTCTGATTTTTCTGTGGAAGCCTTTGACTGGTTAGAACCTTGAGGCTGAATTACACTAATGACATGAGAATAATCGACCTTAAGATGTAGGCAAGAGGAGACTGATTTGGAAGACTCTTTGGATGAGTTGGTGTGAGTGTTTATTTCTTTTCCCTTGTCCTGCACGGGCTCGGGGACATCTGTTTTCAAGCTTTTGATGGCGTGTGATGACTGCACAGGTGAGAGGGTAGGATAAACTTGGACAACTTGACTTTTTTGTGGTGGCAAGGGTGGAAATGATGCAGTGGGCCAACTGTGGTGGTGAACAATAGGCTGGTGGACAATCTCCTTCCAACCATCGTTGGCAGGCAGTTCATGTCGCATCAACACATGGGGAGGGACTAGAATGGAAGGAATATTTTGATGTGATTGGAAGGGAGGTCTTTCTAGCCGGGGATGGAAGATTCCTTGGTGTACTAGGTTGAAGAAACAAACTTGGAAAATATTGTTCAATTCCTGTGGGTCAACATCAAAATGTATAGAGAACCGAGGTCTTCTGTGACCCCTCTGCCAATTTCCCCTACCTATGTTACCTCTACCATTACTGCCCCTACTGAAAAAACTCATCCTAAAGCAAATATTCAATGAGTCATTAACAATTCTTAATAATCCATACATGAAACTATACTTAAATAAAATCAAGAGTTGGCTCTATTAGGTACCACATAACACATGCAATTCATCCATAAAAATTCCATTAATCAATTTCCACATAAACAAGGATTGATAGGGTCATTGGGAATATGAGGGGTTCGTAGTGTGCGTAAAATGGTAGCATGGAAGGGAAAATATACATGGATATTGTTCAAACAATCATAAAAATAATCAACTATGTATATAACCAACTCTCAAAACACCAATCATCAATTAACCTCCATCTCCATTTCTTTTATTTTCATATAGACTTTTCCTTAAAAATGAGTAATAATAGGACATGGAGTGTAAAAAGTGTAAGTGGGATAATGAGGGGGGTGTAATGTGTGTAAGATGGTATAATGGAAGGGACTCCCATGGTTATTGTTCTATAATTATCCAAAAAAATAATGCCATCACCGTAATAACCAAAATCCCAAACACTTTCCTGTTTCGAAATCAAAATCCAATACTATGTTTCAAAATTCCAATATTGGTGCTCAACTCCACTATTGTTCACTTTTTAATTTGAAATTACATTTCATAGAGTTCATTTTATAAATTATTGCCAAAGAAACATTCAAGAGTGATAACACAACTTGTGCACAATAGAGTCAAGAAGGCACAGTATCCAAACAACTAACACAAACCATCAAGGTATGGACAGGCTGGGTCCAAATCACTACCATCAGTATTCTTTTAACCACTATCGAGTTTCTCGAACTCAACCCAAAAGGAATTGAGAATTCACAAAACAAAACTTATGAAATTCACTTTTATTTATGTTTGCAGAAATCATTCCACACATATATTATTCATCCATAGAGGTATTCTATCTATATAAAAATCGACCACCTCGAGCACGCTAACACAACAGGTAATATATCTTAAACACCATTCTTACAACGTTGTCATCACCTCAATACTGCCACATAATAGACTGTGTTTTAAAAAATAAGTGGACTTAATATTAACTCTTAAGTAACAAATTGACAAAAACCTCATGACAAGGAGATGCAAACAACTCCTCTATCAAATGTTGGGTTAGACACCCTTACATAATTATTCAAACGTAGGGTTTAAGATATCATTCATCTACTGCAATGAGGCATGGGAGAGAAATCAGGCAAACACTTTGAGGATTTAGCCAAAAGAATGTTTCAACAGTCTTATTACCACCATAAGTTTCCATAGTCTTATTCACAAACCCCTTATGAAGGACACGAGAAAAATATCCATGATAGCCATATAAATAATTGAGGGGCAGAGTCTAAATATAATCCAAAGGCCGCGAGCAATGACACCATTTTGTATCAGGAATGCAAGAAACAACAAAAAGTCAGAGGCAAGGCAGACCCAAAATACTTCCCCACAAGCTTCCCCACAAGTAAAGCAACATATCAACCACAATTACATCAACATAGAGAAACATTCACACATCATTCAACTGTGAATTCACTTGCATATACCACAAAGACCAACTTCATCCAATACATAGTTGAAATAGCCATACACCATAAACCTTGGAAAATAACAGATAATAAGCAAATGCAAGACCAACTTTTGATTTGATTAATGAGCAGAGTAAGAATTCATGGATGGAGAAGCAAGAAACCTCATACTTGGGTGCAAGAATGCCAAGGAAAATCGACAAAGTCCGAACACTTCTTCCATGGCCGATCAAAACGAAGGTATCAACAACTAACAAAAATGACCAAATGAAAAATAAAAAGGGTGGAGACCCTCGAGGTAGGTTAGAGCAACGTGCAATTACTGCACTTTGTATCCACACTTACTCCAACCATCGCAAGTATGAGCGAGCTAGCCATACAACGCATAACCCACTAATTCCATAACAATTCAATGCAAGTTGGATAGACCACCACTTTCATATGTTTCCAAACTTAATGTGAGCGCCAACTTTTGAGCACCAATATAATATATGTCAACACTAGCTAGGGAGACCATGTCCCAACTTTTAAACTTCAAACTTTAAACAATGGCGCATAACCCTTTTAACAAGAAATCCACAATACCATTATCATCTACTACAAGCTTGGAGTTTAGATCACCATTTAAATTGAGTGCAACAGAATAAAACTTGTGATAATCATCAAAACAACATCATTTCTCTTTTAATCACATGACCTATAAAATTTGTCGTTTGCTCATTTATTTCAAAGATTGATTTATAAACAATAACTGTAGCATTCATTTCGCAACCAAGTCACGAGCAAGAAAAATAACTCATCCTTCCTTCATATTCACACACGGGGTCCCACCTATCTAGTATATTATTAATTATACAAAAATAATAAGGCATTGCAACCAATTTGCATGCAGGTACCCTATGTTGCACTTTTGGGCGTCAACAAACCAAATCACACCTTTGACTTGTTTAACAAAAGAACAAGGTGTCAAATGATTATACCCCTTTAATTAAATGTAAAATTATCATTAAACTATCAAAATGAATACAAAATGTACCTCATTCATACCCCATAGCGAAATGATGAAAGGAACTTGATAACAAGCTCAAAAAGGATAATGGAGATATGAAATGCATGATTTTCATATACAAAAAGAGGCTTGGAACAGAGAAAAAGTAGGCAAAATATGGAGTCATCACTTGGGTAAACGCTTCAATGAAGTTTCCAGATGAGATCAAGGCTCCTTAAAGGGTGGAAAGTGTAATTAGGGAAAGGTGGAGTCACCAGATGAGCCTCAAGAAGATCTCATCAAGGGTGGAAGGGAACGTCCTTTAGGTGGAGTCGACAAGAAAGCTAGGGAAAGGATTTGGGATACCTTTTCAAAGTGTCGTTAGGGTTTAGAAGAGGATTCAAAATTCATCCTCGGAAATGGCGCCACAATATTATCGCACAAACTGTAGGTTGGGAAAAGCTCGATCCAATCCATAAGATGGTGACAACTAGGAGAATACCTACCCACTATCACCTCATATAGGTATTCTCGTCACTTTAGAGGTGAAGTGATCACCTAAAGGGGGGAATCCTGGGTGACCCTAGGGGGAAATGAGATGGAAAGTGATACTTATGAATGGATGCCCCTATAGGTAGTGTTTCTAAATGGAGAGTGGCTTGACAACTAACTCTGGAGGTGGTTTATTATTGCCAAGTGTTTGAGCACCTGCAAAAGATGGTTGTACCCACCCGAGACACAAGAAAAGACAAGATACAACCTAAAGAATCCAATGGACAAGCAAGTTAAGCTTGTTTCCCCTATTTTCAACAATAAAAAATAATATATATCAACAAATAAATGATATTTAAAAGTTGCTAATAAGATGCTAAAAGTCTAGTAAATGATGCAAGAGATAAGCTAGCAAGAACTAGAATAACTCAAGTATGAAAGCATAAGACTTTAACAACAAAACAAGGTTGTTGTAAACAAGTATTGCAGAGATATATTATCAGCCTTATGTCTGTAGCAAAATATTGCTACAAAAGAAAATTTCAACCCGCAAAAAGTATAAGTAAACCACCCTAAAAGCGCATTGAGATTAATAGAGTATTATGGCAGTTTGCTAGCAAATTCTGACGGTTGAAATGCGAGTTATGAATAAAAAAGGGAATGTTTTGCTGCAGACCTAATGGATGTAGATTTAATTTAGTTACAACAACAAATTTCTTGGCTAAAATAGAATGCCCTTAGGGCACATGAATGCTTATAACAAGTATAAAATAATCCAACTTGAACAAATCCAATATATCTCAAAATCACGTTTACCAATGCAAACGATTTATTTCTCCAATGAAATAAAACATTAGTGCATTTCCAAATGGGTTGTGGATTCTTCTTATATTAGGTTATGACTTCTAAATCTCAAGGGGTGTTATCCCTTTTACTCCCTTGAGATAGCAACCCTAACAAGGTAAATTCTAGGAGGGTGTAAACCCTTTTACTCCTCCTAGCAACCTTTGCAATAGCCTTTTCAACAAACAATAATGATACAAATTGGTGGAGGTTGTAAATACTTATACTCCTCCAAGGATCTAGCCAATAACAAGCATGGAACGCGAAAGAAACCTAACAAAGTGTAAATTTTAGTTACCAATTCCAAGAAATGCCAATACAAAACCCTAGTTACCAAGAAATTTTCATCATCAAAGCAAAGAGAAAGAGCCTCCAAGAGTAGATCACCACTTCACTTCATTAGACAAGATAGGAACCATATCAAAAAAGAGGGTGAGAGTTAATTTTCCCAAGACGGGTGAAAATTTCAGCTAGTAAGGCTTCTCACAATGGGAGAGCTATGATAAAATGAGATAGAAATGATCTCTATTTATACAAAAACCTTTAATAAGAGTTCATCCACAAAACTTAGGGTAAACCACAAATTAAGGGGACAAGACCCCTTACTTTCCCCCCTTACAATTGAAAATTAGATTTTGCACAATAGAAACCCTAGAAAAAGCATGACGTCACCCCTTTAGGGCAACATTTTGGCATCTTTGGCAAGTCATTGAGGTTGTGATGAGACATTGGGCCTCCAAAGGCCTTCTTCCAAGGTGATAGGGTCCTCTCTCCACCAAGTCAAGGCTTCCTCACTAAATGATGCAATGTGTCCATTCACCACCGAACCCTAACCCATGCATGACGTCAAACCATCAAAGTATGATGTTTTAGCCTCCAAAGGCAAAACTTTGGGCTAGTAGGGGCATGGGTAAGGTCCTCCAAGGAGTCTCTCAAGCCTCCAAAGGTTGTCATCATCATCTAGAGTGCGGGTCATGGTATCCAAATGGTGGGCTTCAAGCCCTAAGGGAGCCCAAGCCAGGCTTGTTCTTCCAAATCTGTCCACCAAACAAGGTCCTACAAAGACAATGAATATTCCCTCCAAGGATCTCAAGTCAAATGCATCATGATAAGTAACTCAAGTCAATAAAAGAGCCACCTAAGAACATGCATAAAAAACCACCTCATAAAAATAAACAAGTGCTCAAAGACCCTATGTAACTTGCCAAGTATGGGTATGGGAGGGTTGACAAGGTGACCTATTGAGCGAATCGTTTCCTAGGTCAAGGAGTGTTTTCCGAGTGGAACCTCTTTCTGCGACATGTGAAAAAAATGATATGGATGGGGGAAAGACTCTTGGGCATGGGGTTCATGACATACAAAGGATCATAGTGTCTCATTTATGGGTGCCTTTGTAGAGGGTTTGTTTCACCTTCGTTTTTAATGCATCCTTTTTCCAAGCCCATTTGTTTCGATTAGTTAATTAGAGTCCAAATGTTGGGTACTCCCTAATAGTGAATCAAATAGCTTGGGGGGAAATACCACAATTTCACTTGAAGGGAGAAGAACACATAGTTCCATGGGGTTATAGTCTAACTTGTAACACACTTTGTGTAATTCCCTCAATCAAGTGGGACATTTGTATTATGGGTTTGCTTTTGTAGGTCATTGATTTTTTAGGAGATGTGTTTCATTGCTATCAAGACCTCTTTGGGAGAGCATCTGGAAGGTTCATAAGTAGGCTTTTATCTTTTTCCAGCTATCTCCCCTCTGGGCCTTCAACCCCTTCTTCCCATGAAACGAGGGACAACCCCTTCTTGGGTCAGTACACCCGAAATTCCCCAAAGATAAGGAGATGAGGGGATGAAATTTGGGAAGTGATAAGTATGGTCGGGAATGACACGATGACTCATCAAAAGGACCTCCCAGTAGCAGCCCTATCCCTAAGGGTGACCCACTGACTAGGGAGTAATGCCAACCACCACAGTGAAACAGGGAAAAGAGGATAATGTCCAAGCAAACATCACATAATCAAAAGAAAAAATAGATGCAACAAACTCAAATGCCTCAAATATTGAAATGACACTCACCGTAATACCTAACTTGTACCTCATGGAGAAAGACCCAATGTCTTCCGGAGGCCATCTAATGTGGTGGATGCCATCGTGACGAACCTGGAGCTGTGGTCGTGAGGTGGGTCTCTGTCTGTGCAAGTGGGAACTGCTGGTGAAGTTGTCTCTCGGTAGTCCATCTCTGCAACCTGAGAGCCTCAAGACATCATCTCCTTAGTTATCCCTAGGAGTTGGGGATCAATGCTAGCATGGAAATGATTGATTCCACATGCCCCAAAATAAACAAATGGTAGTGTTGAAGTGAATCAAGGGATGAATACATGAGACAAGGAAAGGACCTCGTGTTATCTTTGTTGTGGAGCCATTGCTAAAGTATGAGTTCCACATCAAGCCAAGTGGGGTGGAAATGAGTTAAAATGTTGTCTTCAACCTCCTTTAGTGGCCTCAAATAATGCTAACAAATTAAAAATGCAATTATCACCGATGGAAAGAGAAGTGAGAATGTAATTAATCTGTAATTGAGGGACTGAGAGTACACACAATTCACCGACACATATTCGTACCATGAAATTTAAATGGTTACTCCTCTACAATTCAAATTTGTTGACATATTAATTGAGTCTTTGTTTACACATTATGAATTAAGTGTTTGAGCATAAAATCCAATGTGTGAAGGTCACGAGTAAGAAGCCAAATTGCCCCAGATTGGAAGGAATTTTGTTTTAATTTCCAATGAATAGTTTGCACTTCTAGAATAGAAACCCTAGTGTCCAATCAAATTCCCAATTACATGGTTATACAAAGAATGGGTCACATACCATTACAACATTGAGGTCATTTGGCCTTATCATGATATTTCTCAGCGCATACATAGACTCAACAAAACTAATAAATGGAATTTAGAGTGCAAACGATGAGTCAAAACGAAGCAAGATGAAGAAATCAATTGTGTACATAAACAATGGCCAAGGCACTGAGGATCAAGGTGATTATGCCCATATCGATTCACCTCATTTTAATGCAGATCAAATTCATGCCTTATGTAGGTAACAATTAGCGTACACAGTTAGTGATAGGACCAATGAACGGGCTGTGACGAATGAACGAAGTATGGGATATGATTTCCATAGTGTGCCCCCAACTAACAACTCAAATTTCGATGATAACTACAGTGAGGAATATCATTCTCATCTCATCGCTATGAAATTAACAAAACCAAAGAAACAATTTGGGAGTTGTGGTGGTAAGACTTAGCAACACAACCAAATATCCATCACACTGGGCATATAAGAAATTAATAAACCCGCAAGAGCCATGAAATCAAAACATTTACACACAAATTTTACATTTGGCAGGAACTTTTATTATGCTCAAGAGAAAATTACAAATGGGTGAGCTATACACAGACTTTGTGTATTTCTAGTCACTATTAAGACAAAAATTGTAGTAGGCCATGGCTTAGAGACACCTTTGCTTAGAGTGAACAAGCACATTAACTCCTTCATCCAATCAACCTCAAATGGCTACCCTGTTTGAGCTCTAACTTTTGCTAATGTCCTTCCCTCTTTCTCCTCGCAATTCCTTCTTGGCTACAACCTTAATTCTTTTAATGCGATGCCTTTGGAAGGCCAACCACCACATGGTTTGTTTTTACTTCCAATTTTGTCGAAAAAGACAAAATGAAATGAAAAAACATAATTATAAGTTTATTATAATTTTACAATATAATTTAGGCAAGGATCCAATTCAGATCACACCTCCCCATTTGTAGTCTTTTGGTCCCCATAAGTTTCAAATCCTTCAATCTTCTTCTACTATCATCAAGTAGACTCCAACAAATGTGAAAGAAAGAATGTCCCTATTGTAGGATGGAATATAAGAGTTGAGTAGGGGCTGCCTTTGATAGAACCTTGATGTCCTTGTCATGGTTGTGTATGACATTCACTACTACAAAAGGTCATCAAACAACCACTTCTCCTTGGGATCCAAGTTCCAACAACTCCTCTTTCCCCTTGACCTTGAATCTCCAAGATTTCTTCTTGGTTGTCTGGTTATTGGGATGGAGTTCTGGGTGAAGCCTCCAATATTTGGCCTCCCAATCTCCAGTCAATATATAATATTGGTAATAGTTCTTGCATGGGCTACTTGGTCTTCTAGAGTGCCAACAATCGCTAGTCTTATGGCCCCTTTTCTTTCAACAAAAACAAACTATTCCATACCTCTTTGGTTTGTGATGATGCTTGGTAGCTTGGTTGCTTGGTTCCCCAAGAGTTGGAGTGAATATGGATGGTTGAACCATCTATTTGTTTCCCTCTTCCAAGCTTCTACAAGCAGATTTGAGTGGCTTGTTACAAATGGATTCTTTTTTGGTCCCTCTTGCCTTGAATAAAGTAGTTTGAGATGACCTTGTGTTGGCTTCTTGTCCATTGAATCCTAGGCCTTCATGCTTAGGCCTCTGTTGAGATACAATAGGAATCAAAATCCCTTGGCCTTCCTTGCCTATCCCTTGGTGATCATATCCCATTTGCCTCATGAGCTTAGAACCGATGCCTTTAGTGTGCTTCTCAAAGTCCCCAAAGGTTTCTTGACAAAGGGTCTTTGAAGGTGAGTTTACCATATTTGTATTCGTCATGGTACTAGATTTGAAAGTGGGCATGGAAGGGGATTTCCTGGTCTCTTGGACAATTGTTTCTATCTTCTTTAAGCCCTCTTCATTCGCTTCCAAGTCCTGGTATATGTGAACAATGACCTCCGTGAATTTCTTCTCCTACCAATTATCCAACTCAATTAATTTCTCCCCCAACTGCACAAGCTGCAATATGCTCTTGTCTAATTCTACCCTCATGGCGATGAAGGAGTCCTGGCGCTTGGAAATCTCTTTCTCCAGCTCATATCCTCTATCTCCAATACCAACTTCCTTATTGGATCTTCCTGTTGAAGTCTCCCAACTCTTCTAGCTTCTCCCTATTCAAGGATTTTCCCATTGCAACTTCTTCAAGGTCTATGGCGAACCTGCTTTGATACCATATGATGTGTAATCGAGGGACTGAGAGTCCACACAATTCACTAACATAGATTTGTACCATGGAGTTTAAATGGTTACTCCTTTGCAATTTGAATGTGTTGACATATTAATTGAGTCTTTTCTTACACATTATGAATTAAGTGTTTGAGCATCAAATCCAACGTGTCAAGGTCATGGGTAAGATGCCAAATTGCCCTGGATTGAAGGGCGTTTTGTTTTAATTTCCATTAAACAATTTTCACTTCGCCAATAGAAATGCTAGTGTCCAGTCAAATTCCCAATTACTTGGTTATACAAAGAATGGGTTGCATATCAATACAACATTGAGGTCATTTAGTTGTATCATGGTATTGCTCAGTGCATACATAGACTCATCAAATCTAATAAAGGGATTGTAGATTGCAAACGATGAATCAAAACGAAAGCCAGATGAAGAAATCGACTTGTCTATATAGACAATGGCCAAGGCATCGAGGATCAAGGTGATTATGCCCATATCGATTCACCTCATTTTAATGCATATCAACTTCATGCCTTCTATAAGTAACGATTGGCGTACACAGTTAGTGACAGGACCAATGAATGGGCTGTGACCAATGAAATAACTGTGGAATATGATTTCCATGGTTGCGCCCAACTAACAACTCAAATTTCGATCCTAACTATGGTGAGGAATACCATTCTCATCTCATCCCTATGAAATTAGCAAAACTAGAGAAACAGTTCGAGAGTTGTTGGGGTAAGACTTAACAACACAACCAAATATCCATCACACATAGCATATAAGAAATTAATAAACCCACAAGAGCCATGAAATAAAAACATTTACACACAGATTTCACATTTGAGTGGAATTTTTATTATTCTTAGGAGAAAATTACAAATGGGTGAGCTATACACATACTCTGTGTATTGCTACTCATTTTGAAGACCAAAATTGCAGTAGGCCATGGCTTAGAGACACCTTCGCTTAGAGTGAGTAGGCACATTAACTCATTTGTCCACTCAAATCAAGTGGCTACCCTCTACGAGCTCTAATGCATGCTAATGTCCTTCCCTCTTTCTCCTCTCGTTGTCTTCTTGGCTACATCCTTCATTCTTTTAATGCACTGCCTTTGGAAGGTCAACCGTCACATGGTTTGTTTCCACTTCCAATTTTTCCAAAAATGAAAAATGAAATGAAAAAAATAATTACAAGTTTATTATAATTTTACAACAAAATTTAGGCAAGGATCCAATTCGGATCACACCTCCCTATTTGCAGGCTTTTTGTCGCCAAAAGCTTCAACTACTTCAATCTTCTTCTTTTACTATCATCAAGCAGGCTCTGACAAAGCGCTGAGTAGGGGTTTCCTTTGGCATAACCCTGTTGTCCTTCTCATGGATATGTATGACATTCACTATTGCAGTAGATCGTCGGATGACCATTGGTCCTTGGGCTGCAAGTTCCAACAACTCCTCTTTCCCCTTGACCTTGAATCTTTAATCTTTCTTATTGGTTGTCTGGTTCTTGGGATGGATTTCTGGGTGAAGCCTCCAACATTTGGCCTCTCAATGGCCAGTCAATCTACAATATTGGAAATATTTCTTGGATGGGATGCTTGGCCTTCTATAGTGCAAACAATCACTAACCTTATGACCCCTTTTCTTGCAACAGAAAAAAACTATGCCATACCTCTTTGGTTTGTGATGATGCTTGGAAGCTTGGTTGCTTGGTTCCCAAAGTGATCCAACATGATCTCGGTGGCCACCCACCTTGTCCAACTGGATCAAAACAGTTTTTTGGCAACTTACTATTTTTAGCATTTTTTCGGTTCTTGAACTTCTGGGGCCATTTTGAGGGCACAAATGACGCCTTTTGGCGATCAATCACTTCAATGATAGCCAAAGGCTCTCATTGACCCCCCTAAATGAAGCTACTCATCAATACCTTTCCAATGAGCTACCGTGCACCCTAAACGAAGATCATATGCAAAAGTTACAACCCAGGGAAATTGATCTACTAACTTACCCCAACGGGGCCCACATGACTTTTGGCGCTTCATCTCCCAGTGTTAGGTTTTTGGACGTCTAGGGTTTTGGAATTCATGTTTATTGTAAAAAGGCCTTCAAAGTCTCATTGTACTCATCTTCTTGCAAATGAGCGTAGCCGTCACATCTCTTCTTAGAGATAAGCTGCCACCATTCTAGCAAACTTGTTTTCAGTCTACATTTTACAATTTTCAACATATTTCTTATTTAATAGAAGCCAAGTTTTACTATATCTCTATGTTAATATTATAAATATGTGGTTTCATTTCGTTCCTCTCATAAATCCGAATCAATGGTATCAGAGTGGTCTGCTCCTTCTCATTTTTTTAATGCATGTCCCTGACGCGGATAGGGTATAGAGAGCTGGGTCTCAAGCTTGTTTCTCTTGAGGACAACTACTCTCACAAGCCCAAAAAAATATCCATGGAGGGCGGAAAGAAAGACGACGGGACAAGAGATCCTTTCAAAATGTTACGTAAGGAATTCCTTGAGTGACAGAGGAACGAGATGATGGACAACTTTAGACAAATCCTTCGACAACTACCGACAAGCGACACATCCACCTCAAGCGGAGGCCCCACCCCCTTCAAGGTATAGATCAATTTTGATTTTTCTATATTTGAAGGTCAAATAGATGCCGATGCCTTAGATAAATGGTTAAACCTTCTAGAAGGGTATTTTTCTGTCCACAACATTTTCGATACAAAAAATATTACATTTGTGTTCGTCAAGGTTGTCCCCCTTGTCAAAGATTGGTGGGAGACTTTCTATGAGCAAATGGAAATAGAGGGATCCACATTATTTGCAGTTGCACCCACTTGGGGTTAGTTCAGGGATGCTATTAAGAAATGATAGTACCATGTTGGAAGTTATGACGACTTGTATACAAGATGGACCACACTGCAACATGAAAGAGAGCAAACAATACCAGAGTTCACTAATGTCTTCCATACCTTGCACACCAAGCTGGGTATCAAAAATTCTGAGTGACATCTGGTGTTCAAGTACTACGACAGTCTGCATAGATACATCTAGACAAAAATTGAGTTTTTGGACATCTCATCCTTGGGTGTGACCTATCGATATGCTGTCAAAATCGAGCAGAAGCTGAAACAAAAGATGCAGCAGTTTGGGTATGGGAACCCCTCACAACAGAAGTAGGGCAAGGGAATCCCCAACCTGTAGAACAAAGGAGAAAGAAAATATGGGAAACCTCAGGACAACCTCAAGATAATAAATCCAAGACGCAAGAAAAAAAGGACAATGGGAAGATGAAGAAAGATACCGGGAAGTATTGCGACTTCCATAAGGTCCCCTCGCATCACACTGTTGATTTCCGCTCAAAGTAGTCACTTGTGGATGAGGTAAAAGCCTCTGAATCAGATGCATGTTCTGACTCAGACTCAGAACCAAAAAAGGGGAGACAGATCATTGACGTGGAACCCAATGCCACCATTACTACCACCAAGATCCATCCCAGTGAACCTGATGAGCCAGAGTAAGAAGTTGAGTGCCCTTTCTATTCACAGATGTGGGTAAAAGGCACTCCACTCCACTTCATCATCGATAGCGGTAGCCATAATAACCTCATCTCAGCAGAGGTCATCCAATGACTAACCCTATCGACAATGCCACATCCGAAATCCTACACCATTGGATGGCTCCGTTAAGGAAGCGATCTTCGCGTCAGCCAACAGATCCAAGAACTTCTCCACAAGGGGCACATCCGACCCATCTCATCACCTTGTGGAAGCCCAATCGTGCTAGTGTAGAAGAAATACGGGACTTGGTGACTATGCATCGATTATTAGGCCCTAAATAAAATCACAATCAGGAACTGGTACCTGATTCCCCGAATCGACAATCTCCTTGATCAGCTCAAGGGGGCCAAATACCTCAGTAAGATTGATATGAAGTATGGCTACCATCAGGTCCCAATAGAACCGATAGATGTATGGAAAACTTCCTTCAAGTCAAAAGAAGGTCTTTTTGAATGGTTGGTCATGCCCTTTGGTTTGACAAATGCCCCAACAACTTTCATGAGGATGAAGGATGATATTTTGTGGCCTTTCACTATTTCTTTTGTGGTGGTGTATGTGGATGAAATCCTCATCTACAACAAGACTTGGGAAGAACACTTGCAACATATTCAACAGGTTCTACATACTCTG
>ML819899.1:86952-105138 GCA_009831015.1 Picea engelmannii | reverse complement strand
GTATGATTTCTCATTTGTTAATTGTTTATTTACTCTCCAAATATTGGATGATAATAATACACTGATATAACACTTGCATTATATGGTTAAAAACTATTATATTGCTCTATTACTGATTCACCCCCCCTCTCAGTAATCCAACAGTTCAAGCCCAGGTTCCCATTGATTTTGACCATTCAAGGTCTTAAGGATGGCGATTGTTCTGAGGAACAATGAGGTGTCTACATCCTGCCCGACACAAGAAAGTCCAAGCCGATGAAACACAAAAGCAACATCAAGGTCATCCAGACGCAACCATCATTCTAACAACCGATACCTGGAACATAACTTTCATGATGCAGGAAATAAATGATCAACACCATTACATTAATCCTAAATCATAATTAACTGGGCACACAGGTATTCAATAGCATAACTCATCATATTTCACATTAAACCAAGACACAAAAGTGATTATTTAAAACAATTGTTCATTACATTAAGCCTTCATATGCACAAGGTTTTAATTATTTTAAACAATCATTTCTTACATTAGGTTCTCATTCACAAGGACTCATTATCCCTCCATCATATATCCACATTACTAATTGTTGCTCTCAAGAGTAGACAACTTTAAACAACACAAGACAATTGAAATTAACATGCACAAGTACATTTTAACCATAAACTAATAAGGCGTCATCATTTTTGTGACGTGCGTGGGTAACCAAATCTTAAATAAATAAGCATAAGCAGTGGTCCATAATCCATTCAATCTAATCATAAACCAATCAATCCTCAACTTAAATTCATTTGTGCAACAATACTAACAACTATCAATCGGCCATCACGACAATTCTAAGGGACTCAAGGATAACAATAATGGTTGTTACACTAAAATTCAACTATGACTTAATTGCCAATTAATCAAATAAAGAATTCACCTAAACTCCTACATTCTACCATGGGTAAAAGGCCTCAACCATAGTATTATTCCATTTTACTATAATAGAAATTGCAAACGTATCAACATGGGTAGATTCACATTCTTCTAATCCCTCTCCCAAGGCTGCCAGTGGCCCTCTTTTTCTTTTTATTCCAAGGAATTTTCCAACACTATTTAACAAGGATAAGATGAAATATATCCAAAATTCTAGAGTAGATATTATAATTTAATTTCTCTTATATATTAAATTAATATTGAGTGCTTGTGTAACCAAAGTGATATACATACAAAATAAATTAAATAAAGGGTTCCATATCTACAGTTGAACCAAGAAACCGAAAATTCCAGACATCAATGTGATTATGCCGCGCCAGATGATGATCCATATCACAACCACTATAGAAGTAGATAAAGTTTACTAAAATCTACAACAACATGTAAAATGAAAAAGTGGATAAATTCTAACAAGGGATTATCGTCCATTTTTATCACTTAATCACATAACATGCCATGCCCACCTCTTCCTTATGTAAAGAACTATTCTAAGACACTCACAAACTGTTAAGACAATTTGACGAATACTATCTAACTGTAATTTAAATTCTTCCACAATACATCCTTAGTATCAAGTCACCCATTTAATTACAAATACCATGAATGCGTAATAGAATCTCTGCACAAGGGTTAAATAAAAATAAAAAAAATGCACAATAATTTATTTTAATTACAGCATAAGGAATTTAAATAAAACACAACAAAGTGATTATTTAAATGTTGCAAAATGAATATTAGTAAAACACCACACCAAAATTAATAAATAAGTAATAAAACTGAATAACACATTGCCTAATAAGATTTATAAACCCTACACAATAAAAGTAACTCTCCACAAGTAGAGTTATTAAAACCACAACCTAATGAATTAAATAAATGTTGCATCTAAAATTTATTAAAATGATGCATACTAAAAACTATTAATACTCTGCACGATAAATTAATATTGTAGTCGAGGAGTGGTATCACAAGAGCGTTCACCTACTACGAGAAAATGTTCGTGTAGGTCCCACTGGAAGTCTGGCAACGAGGAAGGGTTGCGCTAAAATTGATATCTCTTACATCCCAAATCGTGGCAACTCCCCATAAATCTTGGCAACTCCCCATAAATCTTGGCAGCACTTTAGGTACTAAAGGAAAATGACTACAGGTTAACTATGTTACAGGCAGTTCTGGCGATCCACCAGGCACAAGGAAGGGAAAATGTTTGGGTAAAAAAAAATCATACTGCGTTTCCCCTCAACGGAACTTGTGTCCATCCAAGCCACTCATGAGAGAGGCTCATATTACTGAGAGTATCCATAGTCCTGCTCCGCACAAAAGACCATAGACGCCGCCAGGGATAAACAACCGCAAAAACAAAAATAAAACTCATCACATAGTTAATCTACATTATGAGGCATTGGTAAAATACATAGAAGGAAAATGATGGCGGAGTAAAATGATTTATGAAACACAACAAACCTGAGATGAGGTACCATTGCCCATCCCAAACAACAATTTTGTGGGGAAAAAAAAATCAATGTTCGTTGAGAACAATCGATGTTGAGAAGAAGTAAAATTGCAGAGAATTCAAAGGGCCCATAGCTTTTTGGGAAAATTACATGGAGAGTGAAGGAGAGAGATTTTTTTTTTTTTAAAAGAAGAGAGGTGTTGAATGGTGGAGGCCCCATTCTATTTATGGAAAAATGTATGCCGAGTGAAGGAGAATTCAATGCAGAGAGGTAATTTTGATTAAATAGGGGGATGCATAGATTCTTATCGCACTTAAACATAGTGTAAATTGAACAAATTTAAAAAGAAAAACTCAGGGCTTCATGTATTTTCCAGCTCAATCATACAAATTCCAGGCCACCACTCAAGCATAGAGAGTAAGGAAACCAAGGAGAAACAAAATACAAAAATCCAAGGTGCAAGATCAATTTAGCCAAGGCACCAAGATAGAAAGGAAAACCCATCCGTTAAGATTATCCCCAGCCCTCTACAATAGGCGAACTTGCCCCCATAACATATATTCAACGAACTCTGCAAACATATAAATATATACAAAATTATAACGTAATCACAACTGAAAAAAATTTAAGGCGTACTGTATCCATAGGAAAATGCTCCGTAGTCATTGTCCTGCGCGCACGCTCCATCCAACTCCCGCTTGCCAACTGCTGAGACCTCACTGGTACCTCCCAGCCAATGATAGGGGTACTCTTCTTCCCCCTGATCCCCCCGAGCTGTAAAGGGTCCACACAGACAATACAATAGAATGCTAGCTCCCAGCTCACCTCGCAAGGTTGAGATACCACTCATTATCCGAGCTGGGTATCCCAACTCCCACAAGAGAAATTTAGTCAAGATAAATTCTGGCAGCATAACTTTACGTATACCAGACGTGATCCATACTCCTCCTCCACCATCCTTTTTATATATTTTTCTTAGTGATCCCTTTCCCAAACCCTCATTAGATTCTTTTTATTACATTTAATTAGGAAAAAACTCCCCCGTACACATGTCACCCGATCTCTTAGTTGCACCAAAAAAWTCATTTATTAATTAATTAAATTTTCCTATTTCMCTCACCCACCTAAAAGCGTTCCTAAAAACTCTCCTTGGTGTCCCTTTATTCCCYTACATTTCTTAAATGATTGACACCTTTGTTAAAACCTATTTGAGCTCATTATTAGAAGGTTCCAAATACTAGATTCCCTACGATTTTMGAATTCCCATTTTCCTTAAGTTTCCCCTTTTCTTCTAAGTTCAAATTTAGCAAGTTTAGATATAAAAAACAATTTACCCTTTTAATAAATTAATCCTCCATTAAAATTTTACTTTAATTATTAATGTTTGAATTTTCTTTACCCCCTTCTTGTTACATGTCTAATTAGATTCTTTTTTTCACAGGTTCTACTTAGACCTAGGTTTTAAATTCACTAGGCTTGGCGATGGTTCTTAAGCGAAATTTTTTTATTAAAATTTACTCATAACATCATTCATTTTAAGGCCGACCAGGTCCTAAGGAGGCATAGTTTTCTAGGCACTAGGTTTATTAACTTGCCATAGTTAAAATCTCGATGTGCCCTTCAGAGCGCACTACGTGCTCCAAGGGTGCCACTCACTTGCATTCCAATTTTCTTTGTACGACATGTCCTTCAAGATGCACTATGTGCTCCAAGGGTTCCACTTGCCTCTTGACTAAATTTGGTAGACGTAAAACCCCTGGAGTGAATAATCCGTCAGGTGACCTTGTTGGAGACTAAGGACCTCTAAGGAATAAGGGCCCTGCCTTATTATGCACCCCTTGGAATCATCGTGAGCGACTGTCATAGTCTTCCCTCATGACATCATGGGTCTTTTAGAACTAGGTAATCGTTAACCTAGAGTTTGAGTCATGAAGAGAGTGCTAGTAGGTTGTGAGAGGGCTATTGCCACACCTCTCCCTCAATGTCTCTAGTTGTCATGTGTGACTCCTTTATTCCAAATGTGAGTCTGGTTGGTAAGCTATTGTCAGCCTGCATTCATCAACGGAACATGTTAGTGATAATAATCAACATCATAATATCTAGTTATATGTCACATATGTAATATGGAAACATTCAAAACATAATAGTCCACTCCCTGACTCGATCTGGAGTCCAAGGAGATCCCTTGATGCCTTCGACATCCTCAAACATCCATATTCTTTCACACTCAGGAAAACGAGTCAATATCACATGTCGATCTAAATATAACAAGAGAGGGATGTTACATACACCCCCTCTTTTTTTAAACTTCGTCCTGAAGTTTCACATTATATAAATGCTAAAATAAAGTGTCTAAAAATATCAATATGTCTAGTTATCAAACAAAAATGGAAACTGATGACGCATTTCATATGCGTCCTCCCAGGTCACCGAGTGCGAACTATAGTTGTCCCACTGGACCTTCACTTGATCTACTGTTCGACACCATAGATGTCAAATGCGATGGTCCAGAATGCAGATTGGCTCCGCTATGAGTACATCCTCGTCTGATACCTTTAAGGAACTCATGTGAATAACATGTGTAGGTTCACTAACATAATGTCTCAAAATAGATATGTGAAAAACATCGTACATATGCCTCAAAGAATCAGGAAAGGCTAGTCGATATACAACGGGATCCTTCCTTTCCACAACCTTGAAAGGTTCCATGAACCTAGGAGAGAGTTTAACACCCTTCTCAAACTTGATCGAACTCTTGTGCAGTTTCACTTGCAAGAAGACTCGATCGCCAACTTCATAAATAAGGTCCACAGAATATGCATCGACATAAATCTTATGTCGATCTTGCACTTCCTTGATCCTTTGTGTTATTGTTTGCATTTGATATTCCATCTATTGGATCACTTCCGATCCCACCAGGACCCTATCCTCAAGCCGATCCCAACTCAAAGGAGTCTGACATGGTCACCCGTAAAGAAACTCGAAATGTGCCATCTTAATGGTGTTTTGGTAACTATTGTTATATGAAAATTATATCAGTGGAAATAATTCTTCCCAACACTTCTGTTGGTCCATTACATACATACACAACATATCCTTCAATATTTGGTTTGTTCATTCTGTCTGCCCATCTATCTCCGGGTAATACGTGGTACTAAAGTTAAGTTGGGTTCCCAAGGACTCTTGGAAACTAGTCCAAAATCGTCTGGTAAACACCGATCCTCTATCATATATAATCCTCTTAGGCTCGTCATGTAGCATCACAATCTCACTGATGAAAATTCTAGCGATGTAAGGTGCTTGATATGTCGCACGCACAAGAATAAAATGAAAACTCTTTTTCAGAGTGTCGACTACTAAAAAAATCGAATCGTGTCTTATTGCTGTCAGTGGAAATCCAGCAATGAAATCCATCAAAATGAACTCCCATTTAGATTCCAGAATAGCGTGTGGCTATAGTAAACCTTCCAGATGTCTATGTTCAACCTTCACCTACTAACATTCTAGACATCTTGCCATGTAGTTGACTATTTTTACCTTCATTCCTTTCTAGAATAATAAGGGTTTAAGGTTCTCCCTCATATCCGTGACTCCTAGGTGAGCCATGTACACTACTCTATGAGCCTCGCTTAGGATCAAAATCCTCAACTTGTCATTAGGTGGTACATAAATCCGATTATTAAATCTTAATAATTCATCATTGTCCACAGTAAATCCCTCAAATTTTGGTAACATCATTGTATTTTGTCCGATAAAATCCTTGAACTCCTTGTACCAGTCATTGTTGCGCTATAAAGTTAGAATATTTTCACGTAGATTCATCTGAAGAGGAAACACCAAAAATATGCATGGTCTTCGACTCAACACAGTAGCCACTCTGTTCATTGTTCCTTTTATGTAAGTAATCTTGAAATCGTACATGCTAAGAAATTACGACCAACTCCTTTGTCATGTGTTCAAGTCGCTTTGCGTAAATATGTGTTGTAAACCACAGTGGTCCATTTTTAGTTCGAATTTTAGTCCAATAAGGTAGTTTCTCCATACTCTCAAGAAATACACAATGGCTAACAACTCCAAATCGTGCATCACATAGTTCTCCTCATGCCTTCTCAAATTTCTCGAGATGTAAGCGACCACACGACCGTATTGCATCAAGAATCCACCTAAGCCTTGCTAGGATGTGTTAGTGCATACCAAGAAGTACTCATTCATCCTAGAGACCTTTAGTATTGACACTATCTTCAACAACTCCTTGATCCTCCAAAATTCTTCCACGCATTTCTCGGTCCAAACAAACTTCTTGTTCTTCTTCTACAATTCTGTAATCGGATTTGCTATCTTTGAAAAACCCTCAACGAACCGTCGATAGTATCTCGATAAACCCATGAAGCTACACTCTTATGGGACATTCGTCGGTGCAGGCCATTCCATAATAGCCTCGACCTTTGTTGGATCCACAACAATACCTTCATTGGAGATGACATGCCCTAAGTGATGAATCTTCGATTGATAAAATGAGCATTTTGAAAGCTTCCCAAACATTTTTTTTCTCTCGTAGACACTATAGTACCCAGTGCAAGTGTTTGTTATTCGCCTCCATCATCTGAGAATATATCAAAATATTTTCAATGAATACTTGGACGAAATTTTCCAAGTATTCATGGAACACCCCGTTCATTAAGCTCATAAATACCCCTGGGGAGTTTTTCAGTCCAAACGGTAAAACAATAAACTTGTAATGTCTAAAACTTGTCTTAAAGGCGATTTTATGGATGTCATCCTCCATGATCTGCAATTAGTGATACCATGATCTCAAGTCGATCTTTGAAAACACCATCATGCCCTTCATCTGATCAAACATATCATCAATCCTTGGCAATGGATACTGGTTCTTGATCGTTTCCTTGTTCAATTGACGATAGTCAATGCAAAGTCTCCACGACCCATCATTCTTCCATATGAAAATAAAAGGTGCACCCCACAATGACACACTTGGACATATAAGTCCTAGGTCTAGCAAATCCTTCAGTTGCATTTTCAATTCCTGTAACTCATGGGTCGACATCCAGTAAGGAATTCTCTCTATTGGTTCAATTCTTGGCTTTAGGTCGATGGTAAATTCCAAATCCCTCTCCAGCAACATCCCAAGTAACTCCTCTAGGAAGACGTCTGCAAACTCTCACACCACCAGAAGGTTTTCTAGACCTTCCACTATGCCCTTATCATTTAACTCAAGGATCGCATATAGCTTTCATCCCTTGCACACACTCTTCCATAGCTGTAATGAGGAGATGAACCTCATGGAAACTCCCTGGTTTTTACCTCCAATAACGTGTCTCTGTTCCTCATCATTGACCAAGCTCAACCATTTCTTCTTACAGTTGAGTATTGTCTCATGCAATTCCAACCAGTCCATACCGATTATGACATCATAAGACCCTAAGAGCGTGACATATAGGTTGTCCCTTGTGACAAACTCTCCCAGGTTAAGGATACAACCCATAACATTCCCTCCAACCTTTTGTTTGGCTCCCAAAGCCATTTATACATAGCTAAACTCATCATGTTCAACTACCTTTACCTCAATTCTTTTTAGAGTTGTACCAGAGATAAAAATATCTGTAGCACCTAGGTCTATCAAAATACTAAGGGTCTGGTCAGCGATGGTACCTGATGTCTCGAGCATAGTCGATTGATGCTCTACCTGGTGGTTATTCACCATTGCATGCATCCAATGGGCCTTTCCCAAATATCCCACGGTAGTGGGTCCGACTGATATAGATTCTCTAGCCCTTTCAACTAGGTAGTCATGTTGGTAATGTGGCTCTCCACGTGTCCAACACTTGGTCTTTGGTCCAAGGCGCTTGGTACCTTAAGTAGAAACTGTCGGCCCACCAACCTGGAACCTTGGTATGTTCTACTGAACATGCCTAAACTGTTGTTGGTGCTGTGGTCCTCTATAAGGAGTCCGATGCTGAGGTGCCGATCACCAAGGTGTAGTGAAGGTGGATCCTCTTGGAGTGCCTCGATACCCTGGTGGATTTCTAATTTGTGTTTGACGCTGCTGCGCACCAGATGTCATCGGTCCTGTCGGTCTCACTGGAGTCCTTCTCTGGCCCCCTCTAATGAGCTCCTCCTCTGCTATGAGGACCTTCTAGAAAACATCGTGCAAGATTTGAGGCATCAAAATCCTCACCTTCACATGAATGCTGAAATTAAGGCCGAAAATGAACTTGTTGACCTTGAGCTTCTCAGTATTCAAGTGAGGAGAATACTGAAGAAACTCCATAAAATGAGCCTCGTATTCAAGCACCATACGATTTCCCCGTCGCAAGGTATTGAACTCGTTGAGATGACACTCGATGAATTCCTCATATAGATGCCTCTCCTGGAACCATTCCTTGAACATTTCCCATGACACATCTTCGACCACCATGTTCAATTGCGGCAGGAGAGTCTTCTACCATAGAAGTGCACTCCCGTTCAGTTGAAATACCACCATGTAGACCTTCATGTTAGAGGTATAGTCGTGAAGTGAAAAACACATTGCCACATTCTCCAACCATGCCTTGACAACTGCGTCATCCGGGGCACCAAGGAACTTGGGGAATTTGACCTTCTCGAGTTCATGGTGAATGCTACCAGTACCGATTGGAGCGCATGATGGACCCTCAGGAGGTGCCGATGCCCTGGCCTCATCTCTATCCAAATGACTGATCAATGACTTAGACATCCTCTGAAAGGACCTCATCAACCCAACCACATCACCCACTTCTATTTGATCCTGCCTGACTACATGTTTGTCTCCTTGGGGGTTAGACCCCTCAGGCATGGATTCTATTAGGGGCGTCGCGCCTCCTCCCTTAGCACCCTGACGTCTGCCTCCACGACGTCCTCTAACCATGATTACTTGCATGAATAAAAAACAATTTAATTAGTGAAATTTTATAATCAAGTATCTAATCAATGGAAGCCATAGTGATCCCAAGTCGCGGGTCGAACCGACTTTGATACCATAGGTAACGAACCCCTTTGTTACGACAAAAACAACGCAACACACATGCTTTTTTTTTTCTCTTTCTTTTTTCAATATCAAGGAAGGTGATGTCATTAATACAATCAAGCATCACAACTCGATGAAAAACAAAAATCACACAATCATGCAACATACAAACACAACGACTAGCATACTATCACATCATGCAACTTAAGCAACAAATGAACATTCAATCAGGCGAAGAATAAAAATGACTACCCGCTCGTCCTACCCTGCAAGGTTAGGACCTCCATGACACATAAGTAATGCTCAATCCCAGGTTCCCATCGATTTTGATCATTCAAGGTCTCAAGGCTGGCAATTGTTCTGAGGAACAAGGAGGTGTCTACATCTCACCCAACATAAGCAAGTCCAAGTCTATGAAACACAAAAACAACATCAAGGTCATCCAAACACAACCAACATTCTAACAACCAACACCTGGAACATAAATTTCATGGTGCACGAAATAAATGATCAACAACATTACATTAATCCTAAATCATAATTAATTGGGTGCACGGGTATTCAATAACATAACTCATCATATTTCGCATTAAACCAAGATGCAAAAGTGATTATCTAAAACAATTGTTCATTACATTAATCCTTCATATGTGCAAGGTTTTAATTATTTTAAACAATCATTTCTTACATCAGGTTCTCATTCACAAGGAATCATTATCCCTCCATCATATATCCACATTAATAATTGTTTCTCCCAAGAGTAGACAACTTTAAACTACACAAGACAACTCAAATTAACATGTGCAAGTACAGTTTAATCCTAAAATAATCAGGTGTCACCGTTTTTTCGACGTGTGCGGGTAACCAAATCTTAAACAAATAAGTGTCAACAATGGTCCATAATACATTCAATCTAATCATAAATCAATCAATCCTCAACTTCAATTATTATGTGCCACAAGAATAACAACTACGTAATCGACCATCATGCCAATTCTAAGGGACTCAATGATAACAATAATGGTCGTTATACTGAAATTCAACTATGACTCAATTGCCAATTAATCAAATAAAGAATTCACCTAAACTCCTACATTCTATTCTGGATGAAAGGCCTCAACCACGGTCTTATTCCATTTTACTATAATAGAAATTGCAAACGTATCAACATGGGTAGATTCACATTCTTCTAATCCCTCTCCCAAGGCTGGCAGTGACCCCTTTTTTCTTTTCTTCCAAGGAATTTTCCAACACTATTTAGCAAGGATAAAATGAAATATATCCAAAATTCTAGTGTAGATATTCTAATTTAAATTATCTTATATATTAAAGTAATATTGATTGCTTGCATAACCAAAGTGATATACATACAAAATAAAATAAATAAAGGGTGCCATATCTACAGTTGAACCAAGAAACATAAAATTCTAGACATCAATGTAATTACTCTGTGCCACACGATGATCCATATCAAAACCATTATAGAAGTAGATAAAATTTACTAACATCTACCATCATGTAAAACATAAAAGAGGATAAATTATAACAAGGGATTATCATCCATTTTTATCACTTAATCACATAACATGCCATGCCCACCTCTTCCTTACGTAAAGCATTGTTCTAAGAAACTCACAAACTGTTAATACAATTCGACGAATACTATCTAACAATAATTTAAATCTTTCTGCGATACATCCTTAGTATCAAGTCGCCCATTTAATTACGAATACCATAAATGCATAATAGAATCTATGCACAAGGGTTAAATAAATAAAATAAAAAACGCACAATAATTTATTTTAATTACATCATAATGAATTTAAATAAAACTCAACAAAGTGATTATTTAAATGCTACGAAATGAATATTAGTAAAACACTACACCAAAATTAATAAATAAGTAATACAACTGAATAACACACTTCCCAATAAGATTTACAAACCCTAGACAACAAAAGTAACACTGCGCAAGTAGATTTATTAAAACCACAGCCTAATGAATTAAATAAATGTTGCATCTAAAATTTATTAAAACACTGCATACTGAAAACTATTAGTACCCTACATGATAAATTAATACTACAGTCAAAGCAATGGTATCTCAAGAGATTTCACCTTCTACAGGAAAAGGTTCATGGCAGTTCCACCGAAATTTTGGCAACGATGAAGGGTTGTGCTAAAACTAAGATATCTTACAGCCCAAATCGAGGCAACTCCCCAGAAATCGTGGCAGTGCTTTAGGTACTGAAGGAAAATGACTACGGGTTAACGATGTTACAGGCCGTTCCAACAATCCACCTAGTGTAAGGAAGGGAAAACTTCTCGGTGTTGGCCCTCGACCAAGTTTTGGAGAACCTTGGTCATGTTTGACCAATTTTGGGACTTTGATAGGCTAGTCGAAGACAAAGCGCCCAGGCGAAGTAGAGATCATGGGATCTTGCCCCTTTTTGCTAGATTTTTGGGTGTTAGGGTTTATGTAACGGGTATAGGATGTTGGCCCATGGATTTGCCCATGTTTAGGCCCCTTTTGTAATGTATAAATAGAAATCTAGGCGATGTAAGAAGTAGTAGTAGGAAACTAGTTAATGATCGACTTAGTGCATGACTAGTTGGCTTTGTGAAAGATTGTGTTGAGGCTTGCAGAGCTAAGTGCAAGTGATCATAATAAGGCTATGTGATGTGCTAAGCTTAGGGAAGGAGGATCTGGCAAGGTGCATGCAAATCTCCTGTCCTATGCAGAGTTGGATTTGTGGATCTATGCATGTAAGAATATCAGAAGAAGATAATAAAGAAGAAGAAGAGTTGGTGGATGTAGCCCCACACTGGGGTGAACCACATATATCCTGTGTTGTGATTTCTTTGTGTGATGTGCTATTGATGTGTTTTGTGCTTAGTGTTGTAATCTTTATATATGTTATATGCATATGATGTAGTAACTTAGTGCTTAATAATATGAATGAAGGTTAGATCTACTCTGATGCTATGTGTTGAATGGTTAGATGTGATTAGATCTTGATGAATACTGCATTGTTATGTAATTAGGGTTTTAACCTATGATGTGAATGAGAGTACAGACTAATGAATGTTAATTTCTAAGTGCACTGTTAAAGTATTGTGATCATAGATCTATGTCCCAACTAGGTTTTAGACACTTGAGTCCTGCAACCCCCCTGCCTCTACCTCGGGTGAGACTTCATCTTCTTCGCTGGTGTTGCCAAAAGGGCTGATAGTTAGGGTTTTGTTGGTGTGTTGTTGAAGCATTTAACCCTGGGTCTGCCCTGTGTGAGCCAACAAATGGTTCTGTTGTCGGGACCTGAAACTGTGATTGTTGGGAACTAAAGAAAAGAGAAAGCTTTGTGCATAAATTAGTTGTTGTGATGCACATTATTCTACTTGACTTGCGAAGATCTGTGCTAAGAAAGGAATCAAATCTGAAGAAAAGAGGTAAGTTCTTAAATATTTGTGCTTTGATAAAGGTAAGTTAAGTGGAAATTTTTGTTTTGAAAGAATGGATCTAGGTATGTTTGATATGTTTTGTCCTAGTCTGAAAACTAGGGAACAACTAGAAGAAAGAAGAGTCGATATGAATATATCTGATAGAAATAATGAAAGATATGCTATTCCTATGCATAGAAAGAATGTTTGGACTTGTTAGCACTCTGTAAATTTTGTTTGGCTGAATATACAAATGACAGAGGTAACTGTTTCAACTTACTATAGAGCTGGGCACTAGCATGCTCAACTCAGAGAGGGATCTCTTGTGTCACTGGGTATTTCTTGGATAATCAGTGGCTAGAGTTGGGTTTTTTTACGGGTTTTTAATAAACTTGTTGGAAAGGAAGGGGAGGAACACTCAGGGCTATGGAGTCAAATTCTGAAATTGAATGAAAACAATGATCAGCCGATAGAACTCTCGAAAGCATAAAGGATAAATGAGGCAATGAATCTGAGTTATAACTTGAATTTAATCATAGTGGTAAGAGGAAAGAGAAACAAATAACTTCATTAGAGCATTATGGAAATGAATTATGAATTAGCTAAGAAGAAACATACACAGTTCAAATTTCTTAAGCCAAGAACGTCACAAGACGAATTCTGGGCCTTTAACTCTTCAATTTAAACAGAGGAAATGTAAATGGAATAAAAAATCACATGAAATACATACAATGAAGGAAGACACAACTAATATCACCACCATTAGAATATTTTTAGAGACTTCAAAAGCATATGCATATATATTCAATTCAGCTTCAGAAAGTTACAATGGAGTTCGAAACAACCAAAAAGGTGCTCTTGCACTTCTGCCAACATTAATTCATTCAAATGTCCTAGTATTTATACAATTCGATTACAATGGCTGAAACTGAAATGTTTCAACTTCTAAAACTGAATATAATAATTTCAACTAACAGTCTCGGTATATGAAATGATTTACAATGATTAAATAAAAAAATGTTTCAAAACTAGGGACAAATTTCTCTGACTGCTCAACTTCCTTTATGACATTTGTCTTTCCCTAATCTTTTGTCGAACTTGTTGGTTTGATGACACCTGGAGGTTACTTACTAGTTCCAGGAAAACTACATTTTGTTTTTCCCAGCCACACGATCTCCTTCCACTATGAGTCTGAAGGAATCTCGTAATCCATCATCTCCTTTATCAAGATCTCCAGGTCAATGCACATAGCATAGGACATAATCAACAACCCGATCTTCACTGTCTTGAACTGGTTTAAAATATTGAAGTTTGTGGCCAAATACTCTACCAAACTGGGTCCCTTCAGGTTCTCTTCCATGCTTTCAAAATTTGAATGACCCATTCTGCACTGAGTGAGAAGACAATTGTATTCTTATTGATTGTATAGTTTACCTTTACCATCCCAGAATGGTGGGAGGCCCTTGATAAACAATTGTTCAAATGTATCCCTAAACTCCTGTAAATTGTTTTCCATTTGCATATCTTTGTTTTGAATTGATTTGAGAAAGTTGTTCTTAGAGATGATCCTCCTGGCCTAGATGATTGACGTAGTTCTATCCTTTACCCCAATAGTTTGAAGATCAACAATGGGCACATAATTAAACAAATCAATTGCGTTCTGGGCCCATTCCTAGGGTTTCTTTGCCAATGTCTCATTAACCACAATACACCTACTCCGGGCAGTAATAGCTACGTTGTCTTTGTCATTTATAAAATTTAGATAAACCCTGGACTTAGCAACCTCTGCAGAAATAACATCCCAGATCACATGTTTATCTCCTTGCAACAATGTCTTTCCCTTTAACCTGGTCTTCAATTTATTTACCCTTTCTTGTAAATATTGATTCTCTCTTTGGAATTGAGCCAACTTTTCATCTTTTATTTTCATCTCTTGTTTCAGCTTTTCTAAGACTTCCTTAAGGCTCTTGATTTCCCCCGTATTTAAAATTACTTGGGACATAGCTTGAACCAATCCATTAGTGTTGGATCTAGCTTCTGTATTAGAAGGTAAAATAACAACCATATCTGATGTTGTTACCTGTGCTTCTGACCGATTCTCTTTCTATCTTTCTAGCTGCAACACTTTAGCTTTGTAATTCAATGCTTCTTGTCTAAATGTCTCTTTTTCTTTCTCTAGAGAAGTTAGCTTTGTTGTATGTGGATGGTTAGTGGAGGGCATATTCAACTTCTTCTTTAGGATTTCGATCATCTTCTCTTTTTCATCCAAAGAACCATTTACCCCTTGAGGGCCTTCAGATTCCAACCTTTTTACCTGTGTCTACCAGGCTTTCCTAGATGATTTTTCCCATTTCAATTGTCCATCTAATTTGAGTGAACGTGTGGTCAATCTTGAAACTTTCAAACTCAAACTTAGGTAGTCTAAACATAGCATGTCACTGGCATTCCTGTGAAACTTTACTTTGTCTGGGGCACCAATATTTTCATAATGCATCTTGATTTCAGACACTTTATCATCATCTTCTATTGCTAGATTAAATGTCTTTCTTTCCACATCCATGAATGAGAACATGGAATCCTTATGTTGGGATATATTCTCTACTTCGGGAAACAAGTCTCTTATTTCACTATTGGCCATACTTCCCTTTACAACATACTGGTTCATTAAGTCCTCTTTGGATTGGTAGACTACCCCAGGTGTCTTGCTAAATATATGTTTCTTGTTGTTGAAAACCCTTTAGCTGCTTTCACTTTGTGGAATGCATCCTATACCATCTTCTTTGTTCTTGGTTGCACCTTCCACCATCTCCATGCTCATTTTCTCTTTATGTTCTTCTTCTTCTAGGTCCACTATTTGCAAAGATGGTGTGACTTTCATTTTATTGAGAATATTTTGCTGAATACTGGCACCCATTGCCTCTTAACTGCTCCTCTTGTTATAAACACTCATCTTTGGAGCTTTAACAATCAACTTTGGAGAATTTTTTTGTGTCTGGATATGTTGGGGGAAAACTCTATTTGTTTTGTCTGATCATGCTGCAAAGTGACCTCCATATCTACATAGGTTTCCAGATTAGCCAGTTTAGAAAATTCTTCAACATGCTCATGCTCGTAGGGGCCTTGTCTACTCATCAATATTCTCTTTGATATGATCTGAAGTGGGTCATACTTCCTCCCTTGTAACTGTGTAAACCCAAATTCACTGAGTTTGGCTTGGATCTGAGGTAAAGAGGACCTATTCTTTATCACAAAGGGCCCTATTATGAAATGAAATTTTAAGTTAGATGCCTTGTGCATTTTCAGAAAATGCTCTATATCTGAAATGATCCTTTGTCTAATGAACTCTAAAGCAAAGACTTTGGGAGTCAAAAATACTGGTAAAAGGTAAGGTCCTTCTTGATAGCCATATACCAAAATCACCACAGATTGTATGAACAACATCTAATATCCCACCTTGCTCTCTAGATTTGGTTGCAAGGAGATTTTCATTTCTTCCAAAACCCTTGGTAGGTCTATGCCGAAGATGAGACTGTAAACCATGGGCATGATATTGTTTATGAAAATAAGCATGGTGATACTTTTTCACTCAGTTGAGATGAATGAAACTTCAGGGAATTCGGTCTTATTCGATTCCAGGAACATCCTTAGAAAATACGTGTAGTACCTGAAGTGTTTCAGTGAATTGAAATTTACCATTTGTTGGTGCATATTGTCAGCAATGAAATTTTCAAAACATAAAAAAGGTCAACAGGAAACCCAACATGACTGTTACTGCAAACTTGTCGTTATCCAATCCTAAAATTTCACTAAGAAGGGAACAAGCCCCGTAGACCTCAAGAATCATGATGCTTACATTGATAGGAAAAGACAGACTCTTATAATGGTGTTCAGGTTTAAAAATGGTTTGCAGAAACATGGTTTTTACTTCTGAGGGAAATTCTCTGTAGACTGTGATCATTTTCTCTTCCTTAAAGGGCTCTGACACTGTGGGGGAAGACTCTGGTATACTGAGGGTGTGTCGAATTGACGAACTATCTACTTCGCATAAGACCTCTGAACCTAACCTATTTAAAATGACATTTTCTTCCTACGAATACTATTCGACACACCATCTTACGAACTTTGGGAAAGGGAAAATGGCTTCTATGACGTATGGGATAATGGAAGCTTGGGATACTCCGAGGAAGGGTATCCATTTTCCAACATTGTCTAGCAAATTGGCTTTGGACACAGAAACAAGTGAGACTATTAATTCTATGTCAAATACATCGAAGTCCCTGTCAATTAGGGTTTCTTCTTTAGAGGTGAGATATTTCTCTGTTATGGATGAAATGCCAGGTTTCGTGGCCATGATGAAAAATACATGTGAATCAACGGATAATGCTGGAATCTGGTTAACTGCTGAGCTTTAAATTCGAATGGAGGGTTTGTGCGACTTTTCAACATTTGAGTGCTTTGAAATATTATAGAATAATGACCGGGGCCCTCTTTTTATATGTTATTTTCGATATCGAGGGTTGGAAAAAATGGTTTTGTGTAGACTTCTTTTCACCTCGATATGCCTCTGATGGTGCCATGCACCCATGGAATGAAACCATGGCAATTTCACTAGCCTTCCCTCTAAAAATTATCTTCCACGCTACTTCATCACCCGATATATGTCTTGGCCATCGATCTGGGATGCTCCAAGATCTATGGTCTGTCAGGTCTCATCAAATTTCGATATCGGGGATTAGAGAAAATGGTTTTGGGTAGACCTCTTTTGAACCTGATATGCCTCTGAGGGTGCCACACGTCCATGGAATGAAACCATGGTATTTTCCTCAGCTTGCCTTCTAACAATTATCTTTCATGCTACTTCATCGCCTGATATGTGTTTTGGTTGTCGATCTGGGTTGCTTCAAGATCTACGGTCTATCAGGCCCTATCACCTTCGTATCCCCACTAGATTTATCCATATTCCTCCATATGTGACCCTATCCTCCAAACTATCACACCTCCATCCTGATGTAGCTCCTCGCTAAATTTTTGAGACTTGGGCCCTATCTGAAAATTGTTATGGTGATAACATAGGCTCCAACTGGGGATGCTATAGGCTTCAACTATGTGTTAAGAACCAAATATACCAAATATCAATATAGCATAGAAAAACCTTAGAAAAAGTACAAGGCCTTAAAAAAGAGATAATTTCATATAATAAGCCTCTTCGAGGGGGCAACCTCCTTTTACCCCACTTAAATGTTCAAGTACAAGATGATTCAAAATGAAAATGTCTCCTTGGTATATATAGGAGACTAGGAGGTATAATTACA